>VZTT01019228.1:0-25065 GCA_013400855.1 Buphagus erythrorhynchus | reverse complement strand
AAACATGCAGTAATGTTACTGGAGCTGTAGGCCAGCTCTTGAGCAGTTAAATAAGGAATTTTCTGGCAAATACTTGAAGTGTTTGATTTTGCTTCTAAAGATTTTATGTGAACTTACATTTATTGCTGATTATTTACAGCATCAGAGAGAGAGAGAATAATGAATAAACACAATATACAAACACTAAATAATCCATGTCCTCATTCCTCTGTTACTGCTTGTGCTTTCAACAATGTTTTCCTTTTCCCAAAGGTTTAATATCCTGCAGGAGAGCTTTATCAAGCTGGTGGAGGCTTGCAATGACCAGTCACACAACATGGACCGCTGGCTCAGTAAACTGGAAGCTTCCAACTGGCTCACTCACATCAAGGAGCTGCTGACTGCAGCTTGTCTGGCTGCTCAGTGCATTGACAGGTAAATCTCCTGCAGAAAGTCTTGGGTTGCTCATTCACTGGTTACTGACTGCTCATTAAATACCTCTGGCAGTATCAATAACTGCCCACCGTGGTCTGGCTCACTTATACCCATGGAAGGTTCTGTTTCTTCATGGTGAAGGAATGCTCCTCCAATAAACCAGGAGGAGGGAGGAAATCTCAGCTAAGAAAAGGTTTTGGATCCTGTGTTTAAGGTATATTCCTTTGGCTGTTGCAGCCAAGGTAATTTAGAGAGTTTTATTGAAGGTTTGGGTTAAAATGTGTCCATCTGAAATGCTGTTTGATGGCCTGGAAAAGTGGACACAGCGATGTCTTTTTCTTTTTTTAAGAAGTCTTCTTTTCTTTTCAGCTGCAAATTTCCAATACCAAACCTCACTTCCAGAGGTTAAAACAATGTCATCTCCTTGTTTTCCCCAGGAATTGGTCCAATGCTTTTCTCCTCATATTTTTATCCTCACAGCTCTATCCAGGCAATCCTGCTCATCCCTTCTAAGTGCTTGTGACCTCTTTTAACCTGACATTTCTTTCACAAATGCTGCTGACTCAGCAAACTCGTGCTCATACCTCAGGCTGCAGAGCCAATGCTTGCTGTCAAGTGCCAGGGTTTGTAAAGCCAGATGCAGGAATCTAAATTGGTTTTATCTGTGGCTCTGGATGGGAAAAGGCCATCCCAAAATTTGGGGAAAACCCGGCTTTTCGTAGGAGCTGGGGAATGTGTTATGCAGCTGAAATGAAGACTCAGTGGTAAAACAGCACTGCTGCATTAAAATGGGAGCTCTGTGCTTTTTAAAAGCTCTGACAGTGCTGGTTTCATTACTGACTATGCCAAGAAAGGATTGCTCTGGATCAATAGTTTTATCTGAAATTCTTTCCTGCAAGCATGTAATGGGAAAGATCAGTGATGAAACCCTTCTGGCTTGTTGAGACAGTGGCTGATTTCATAATTTTTAACCTCAGCTTTGCTTTTTGTGTTTACCTGGAACCATGGCAGGTCAGTTCCAGGTGCCTGACCTGCCTCACTCAGAGCCTGGAGGTCAGAGCTGGGCTGACAAGGAGAATTCTGTTGCATTTTCCATGGGGAGGGAATGGCTGGGACAGATCTTTCAGCATCTTAAAGGACTGAAAGATAAAAGGGGAAAATAGTGTTAGAAAATTACTGTAGAGAAAGGTGAAGATTAGGTAGGGAAGGAAGGTTTAGATTAAATACTAGGGATAAACTCTGTATTAGGGTAGTGGTGAGGCCCTGGCACAGGTTGCCCAGAGCAGCTATGGCTGCCCCATCCCTGAAAGTGTCCAGGGCCAGGTGGGATGGGGCTTGGATAACCTAGGATAGTGGAAGGTGTCCCTGCCCTTTACAGGGGTGGAATGGGATGAGTTGCACTTCCAAGCTGTAACTCAAAGGGATGCTAATCCCAAAGAGTGAGAACCACAAAGGAGATCTCACTGTGCACCTTCTGTCAGCATGGGAAAGGATCTGGAGTTCCAGACTGCTCAGCAAGGTACTGAGCCTTTAGTGATGCAGAGCTCAGGTCACTGTGGATGAGTATCCAGGTGAGATCCTTGTGGGATCCATGTGAGATGGGGCTGCAGTGGTGATAAAGAGCCAGCAAAACCTCAACACTGTCAGCACTGGTGTCTGTGGCATGTAATGGCATCCACTGGGATGGGTTCTGCTCATTGGTACTCTTATTATCCCTTCCCACCTTTTCCTTTCCCAGGGAAAGTGCTTCAGTGTTAGTCCATGGCAGTGAAGGAACTGACTCCACACTCCAGGTCACTTCCCTGGCACAGATCATCTTGGATCCAAGGTGCAGGACCATCCGTGGCTTCGAGGCTCTTGTAGTGAGGGAGTGGCTGCAGGTGAGAATTAGAGAATTACCCCTGGACAGGACAACAACCAGTTCCAGAGACACTGGGGTTGGGAAATAGCCTGAGGCAGCCAACAGGTTGGGCCTTGTTGCAGCCCTGCTGAGTGTGAGTGTCCTTTGTCCTAAAGAGCAGCATCATTACCTGAGTCATTTGTCCCTCTGGCACTCCTGGGGCCTCTGCCTCTCATGGCAGGTTTTTGATTTTGGGGAACTGCCTGTTTTGTGTGCTCATGGTGAGCAACTCTTACCAAGAATGGTTTAAGTTGGATGGCACCTTAAAGCTCCTCTCATTCCAGCCTCCTGCTGTGGGCAGGGACAGCTTCCACTGGACCAGGTTTCACCTCTTCCATCTCATTAGAGAAAACTGTTCAGACCAAACCACAAAACCTGAGTTGTGCTCTTTGTACCTTGGCAGTCTGGTCCTGCAGTGCACCCACCCCAGCTTGTTCCTGCTCACATTCTCTGATCAAACACAGCCTGAGAAAGGCAGGGAAATAAGTCATAGAATCACAGAACCATTTAGGTTGGAACATATATTTTAAGATTGTCAAGTCCAACTGTCCCCCAGCACTGCCAAGGCCACCACTCATCTGTGTCCCCAGGTGCCACATCCATGGGGCTTTTTAATCCCGCCAGGGATGAGGACTCCACCATTGCCCTGGGCAGCTGTGCCAGGGCTGAACAACCCTTTCCATGAAGAAATTTTCCCTAATATCCAATCTAAACCTCCCCTGGTGCAGCCTGAGGCCGTTCCCTCTCATCCTGTCCCTGTTCCCTGGGAGCAGATCCTGTCCCCCCTGGCTGTCCCGTCCTGTCAGGGAGTTGTGCAGAGCCACAAGGTCCCCTCTGAGCCTCCTTTTCTCCAAGCTGAGCCCCTTTCCCAGCTCCCTCAGCCTCTCCTGGTGCTCCAGCCCCTTCCCCAGCTCCATTCCCTTCCCTGGACATGCTCCATCCCCTCAATATCTTTCTTGTCAGGAGGGGCCCAAAACTGAATCCCAGATTTGAGGTGCCCCAGCAGTGCCAGCAGAGGGATAATAGTTTCTAACAGCTTGGTCCTGGCTGCCTGAGCAGTTGCATGGGCAGAAGTGTTTTTTCCACATCCTCCCATCCCATTCCTTGGTGTGTGATGCTGTCCCTGATTCCCTCCAGGCTGGCCACCCCTTCCAGCAGCGCTGTGCCCAGTCAGCCTATTCCAACAGCAAACAGAAGTGGGAGGCCCCGGTGTTCCTGCTCTTTTTGGAATGTGTGTGGCAAATCCATCGGCAGTTCCCCTGCTCCTTCGAGTTCAACGAGCAGTTCCTCATTATGCTCTTTGAACACGCCTACGCTTCCCAGTTTGGGACCTTCCTGGGAAACAACGAAAATGAAAGGTTGGTAAGGATGCTTGACTTGAATCCTTTAAATGTTGGGCTGATTTTGACTAAAAGAAGGTCCCAGAATTATGGAATGGTTTGGGTTGGAAGAAACCTGAAAGATCATCTCGTTCCAACCCTCTGCTGTGGGCAGGGACACCTTCCACTATGCCAGGTTGCTTCAAACCTCGTCCAACCTGGCCAAAGATCTCCACCCATCACCAGTTTATTTAGTTTCTCACACAGAAACTCTTCCATAAAAGAGTAACCAGCTGGAGTTTGATGTGAGTCACAGCTGTGGGAAGCAGACTTGTCCATGCAGGCCTGGAGGAGGAGGTTGAGGCAGGTGAAGGCCACAGGTGACAATTCTGTTCCTCAGCTGTGAGGGAGAAACCTGACTCTGTAGCCTGGTGGTCCTGAGATCCTCCCAGGAGTAGAAACAGGGTGAAAGACTGGAGCTGCCCACAGCTGCCAGGGAGGTTTGGATTCCTGTTTGGAGCTTGGCAGTTCTGCCCTCAGGATTCCTGTCTCCAGTAAGGCCATGGCTGAGGGTCTCCTGCTGGACTGAAGGTCACTGGACAGGAAGGGAAAAACAGAAGTGATACCCCAGAGAAGGAAGGCAATTTAAAGCTTCCTTTCTGTAAACCTCTCTTTCCTTAAAGTAATCTGGGCTTAGAAGAGACTCTGCTGCCTTCTGCAGGGCTGCTGAAGCAGTCATCTGCAAAACCAAGTTAGACTTGAAACCAATAAGCTGAAATTTGGAGGAGTATTGAATGTTATGTGTAATAACCTGCCTGTCACATCTGAGCACGTCAGCCTGGGAGCACAGACAGGGCTTGAGTCTGATGTTAAGCTTGTGCTGTCTGAAGCATTCACAGGAGTGGTGAATCTCCTGCCTGGCTGGCAGTTCAATTTGCCAGTGCAGGCAGAATGAGATGTGCTGGAATCTGAGGCATGGGGATCCCTGTAACTGCTGGAGGTGGGATTGCCCCAGGAGAACTGCACTGCTTGCTCCGTGTGCTCAGTTCCTTCCTGCCACCAGAGGGACCTGTCAGACGTGCCCATTCCAGCAATAAAACTGCTTTTATGTGCTTGAGAATTCCGTTTCCGTCCTTCCAGCTCTACCTTAACACAGGAGCCTGATCCCTTTCCAAACCTGGCACTCAAACCACAGTGAGGAGGTGACTGATTCTTCACCTGGGCAGCAGGCAGCCATCTTACAAGTGTTATTTCCCCATCTTTTATTCAAAACTAATTGTAATCAGCCAGGCTGAGTAAATTGCTTTAGGTTTACACCCTGTGCCATGATGGTGAAGGGATTAACTTGAATTATCTGAGGAAGTAGCACATGGGAAAACTTGTGGCCTTGTCTGTGTGGTTCTAACAAGAGCCTTACAAATCCAAGTGTATAAAACTGACTTCTCCTGTGGGTTTCTTAGGGCTAAACTGAAGCTGCCTCAGAAGACCATGTCCCTCTGGTCCTGGGTGAACAGGCCTGAAGAGCTGAGCAGGTTCCAGAACCCTCTTTATGAGGCCAACAGCCTTGTCATCTGGCCCTCTGTGGCCCCACAGAGCCTGCAGCTCTGGGAAGGTGAGCCATGTTTGCTTTCCCTGTTGCAGGCAATATCTCTTCTGTGGTTTTTTTGTTTTTTTTTTGTCAGACTTCATTGCTGACCATTCTGGAGAATCCATGTGCAGTGAGTTCCCTGCTGCAGAAACTTTCCCCATCCCATGGGTGCTGAAGAGTTCATGGCAGTGACACAAGCAGGCTGTCATGGCAGCGTGGGGACTGAAAATGGAGTGGAAGGAAAAAAGGAATTAACCCCCCTCATTTTTAATTTTTCTTTTATTAACCTTGTTTAATAGGCTGGTGAGCTTGGAGAGGAGTGGGGGAAGCCATTTAGGGGGGAGGGAAAGGGAAGAAAATGTGAACTGTGAGCTGCTGGAATGTGAACAACCTTCACGAATTCCTCCTTGTTTCAAGAACCCCTTGTGACCTGGGTGTCTCTGGGCTTCCAGGTGTCTTCCTGAGGTGGAACAGGCCTTCCAAATTCCTGGAGGAGGCTGAGATAGAAAGGATCAACATTATCAAGTACAACAAGGAGCTGCAGGCCAAGGTGAACGCGCTGAGGCGGCAGCTGGCAGAGATGGAGGCGGATGAGGAGGTGCAGGAGGAGCCCTGAGCTGGGCTTTGCCTCAGGCCTTTGCTTTGCCCTTCACATCCAGGAAGAAACATGGAAAGTGCATGTTCTGCTGAGCCCTTGGGTACAGCTGACCCTCCCACTGCTGAGCCCTTCACTCCATGAACCTCCCTGCCTTTTAGGGAGGGGTTTTTGTTTTGTTTACAGCTGGGCACAATGTCCCCTCTTGGCAGCTTTTCTGTCTCAGAATTGGGTACAGTGTCAGCAGAAGCTGGAACTCTTTACCTCCAACTGTGTGGATGACTAGGATGGGCCAAGAGACAGGATGTCTCCAATTTATTTTGAACTTTTTCTGGTTTTGTTGAACACTCACAGGATTAAAATACAGAGTTCTATATAGACAGGTAAAGGCATTTTGTCTGGAAGCACCTTTTCTCTCCAAGAGTAGGTAAGGCAGCTTAGTTCTTTAATTTCCTAGGAAATCTAGAAATTGTTAAAATCAAATTACAGGTTCTGCCAATCTACACAATGCTCTCAGTAGCCTTCACATCTCACACTTGGGTTTTTGTGTTCAGCATTGTCTTGGGAGCAGGAAGTTAAATACCAAACCAGAGCAGGACATTTCAGTGCAATACAGAATTGAAGGAGGGATTCTGCTGCTAATGTTTAAGCCATGACCTTCATGTGGAATTGTCCCTCATGGACAAGGATCTCCTAAGGAGGAACAAACTTTTTTTTATTCTACCTGGAAAACACAAAGGTTTAGTAGTTGGTGGGGGTGTTCACTTGCAGAGCAGGGCTCAGAGCTGTCCTTTAAACCAGAGCCAAGCTGCCTTCTTGGAAATCCCAACCCCCCTGGCCGGGTTTGGACACCTGGCCAGGTTCACAGCATTGCCAGGGTGCAAGAGCAGCACTTCATTTACAGCTCAACAAAACACTTTTGTGGTACCTGATGTGCTTTTCCTTCTTGTGCTCTTATGCCCATCTTGTGAAACCTCAAAAGCAAAAGCTGGAAGTTCAGGTGACCTCACAGATCTGCTGCAGATGAAGGGGCCATCACACTACAGAAAAATATTAAGAGTTTAGATTATTTGTAGCTGCTAAAACTGCTTAAAGACTTTAGGGATAAGCTTTTTCCCATTTAACTTTGTATTTTGTAGCTGCTCTTTCAGTTTCTGTGGCTTCAATCTGCTTTTTATAAAATCAGAGTTCTCTCTTGTGATTTTTTTTTTCTCCTTTAAAAAGACAGGTAAGGGTAGGTCTGAAATACTCCCTGAGGCATTTTTTCAGCTTGATTCCATGGGTAGCTCCACAGGACTGGGAAAAGTTGATTTAACAGCAGCAGATATACTGGGATTATCCAGAAAAGAGCTTCCTGTGAGCCTGGTTCTGCTGGAATGAACAGAGCTGCAGTAGGTCAGTGGTGGGATCCCTCTGGAAACTGCTGAGCTTCCAAGTTGATGGAATGAAGCTGCCTTTATTTAAAAGGCACTTCACACAGATATGTGTGAAAATGCAGGATCTGTAGTTACAGAAGTAGCTGGGCAGGAACCTGCAAAAATCATGTAGCCACTAAATACAGTTTAAGAAAATTCTATAACCAAGGAAATTATACAAAATTATGTGATAGTGGTCAAGTGCTATCTTAATGCCTTTTGTTCAGTCTTTATTTCCTTAATTATTTCCTTCTTGCCTAAGCTAATCTTAGCTCTGAGTTCCTATGGCTTAAAAAATAACATGATCCCTTTTAAAGCATTGCTCAATTAAGGTAGAAGAGATTCCTCCTGTTTGCAATGCCAATTTCTTTTTAGGTTTGGAGCCTTGTTCCCTAAATCCAGTCTGCCACAGGGAATGCTGTTCAGGGTGGCTGGGGATCTGTTCTGCATGACAGGGAGGCAGAATTGGGCTGTTCCCTCCTCCAAACCCAGAGATTCTTCTGGGGATGTTGCTCATATAAGCCCTTAAAATGATTGTTCACCCTTTGAAATTATGTCTTTGGGATCTGCACCTGCCTGGGTGGTGTTTCCCGACCCCATTCAGAATTTCTCCATCTGAAATCCATTATCCCCAGCCAGATGGGAGGGATTCAGTAGGCACTATTTTCCCTGTAATAGACTATACATAAAACACTCCTAAAGGTTATGCAATTCCCTAACACAGTAATTATAGATTGAGCTAAATAATAGAGAAGCAGAGAGGGTTTTTTTGGATCTAATTGCCTGGCTGCTCCAGCCTCTCCTGCAAACTGCAGGCATCCGAGGAAATTGGGAAACCAGCTGTGACAGCCAACAAAAGGCAGCGCATTCCCTCTGAGCTGGCATCAATTTCAGCCTCCACTTGTGTTGAATGCACACCCAAGTGCTTGGGAATGTGGATGCTGGGAATGTGCCTTCCTGTGGCAGTGCTGGTGTCCTGAACAGCCCCTGCAGTTTATTCCACAGTTCCTGGGCCATGCAGCACTTTGTCCCTCTGTGGCACAGGCCTGGGAGGGCTAGCAGGAGGTGGAGGTGTGGTGGTGTAGGTTCTCCTGGGACACTTCCCAGAGCTGTCCTGCCACGCTGCTCCCACATTCCCTTTGATCTTTCCCATTCCCAGGAACCTCCCAGGCTCCAGGTTCACAACAGATCACTCCATTTTTTTGTTTTGCTGCTTGCCTCCCCTATTCAATCACATATTTGATATCAGTGGTGGGTTTGCTCCCTCAGAGGGGGATCCCTGCCCTGTGACACCACATTTGCAGATTCCCTGTGTCTTCCTGAGCTGGGGCAGTGCCCAGCTCTGGCTGCTCCCTGTGCCACTGCCTTACACCCTCACTGCCACCCCACTCCTGCTCCTTTGCACACACTCTGTGTAACAAGCTGGACACTGAAAGCCCCATCTCCAAATTTTGGGGCCAATCCATGAGGACACTACCCTTTACCAAAAAAAAAAAAGAAGGGAAAAGGAACTAACTTGCACAGTTTTCATAAGGGAAATATGAAATATGTACCTTCAATATTTTGATTGTATCGATTAACTCTTGAATGTGGCGCTGGTTTTGATGTGCACTATTGTCCCTGTTGCATAGGATCTAATTTAAAATTGCACTGTACAGCATTTTTGGTGTCTCATGTGTGCTTTGCTAAAGCCTTGGGCAGTGCTGTGGTTGTGAGGGGTGAGGTTTCTCCCAGCACTGCCTGTGTTTTGTCACAGCAGCACTGTGTGATGTGAGCTGTGTCTGTTCCCTACTGCCCGTGCAAGTGATGGGTGCACTGCTGGCCCAACATCTGGAACTGCTCTTTGGACTTGGCTGCTACATCAGTCTTGGTTTTTTTTTTTTCCTGTACAATTTGAAATGCCAGGGCTGGGAGTTGTGTGCTGGTGTTAGGTATTTGCTGTCTGTGTGCAGAATCCCAGCTGCTGCGGCATGGAATTTCTTGCAACAACAACAACAGAAAAGTAACAAATATGAGGAAAAGGAAGATGATGGCTCAAGGTTCAGCCATTTGGGGGGAACAAAACAGATACAAAGTAGCTGTAAACTTTGCTGTAGATATGTTGAGAGCATAGTAGATGTGCTGTTTAAATTAAAAACATGAAGACTAAAAAGTTCTTTAATTACACTGTTGAATCTTCTTTATTACTGTGTCCTTTGCTTCCCACTGGAGGGGTGTGGGTGGGTGTGACTTGGATTAAGCTTTTGCTTGAAATTTTAGCTTTTTCAGCCAGATTGTGTTTTATTTTAGAGCTGGACAGGCCCTGTGGTGGTGGAAGGGGGAGGAAAGGAGAAGGGTGAGACCCTGAGGCTGTGAGGGGCTTGCAGAGCTCTGCTCCAATGGCTTTGGGCCTTGGACAACAGCTCTGCACGTGATGGATAAACAGTTTGATTATCCAAGGTTTTATACTGGTATTGATCTTTTTATCCTGGTATTGATCTCTCCAAAGGACGAAGGGCAGGGGTGTTCACAGGGAGAAGGGTTTGGAGCAAAGCAAAACCTTGCAAGAAGGTGGGTGGTGAATAGACAAGGAGCAGTGGTTTTAAACAAAGCCAGGAGAGATTTTGATGAGATACTAAGAAGAAATTCTTCCCTGTGATGGTGGGGAGGCCTGGCACAAGATGCCCAGAGAAGCTGTGGCTGCCCCTGGATCCCTGGAAATGTCCAAGGCCAGGCTGGATGGGGCTTGGAGCAACCTGGGATAGTGGAAGGTGTCCCTGCCCATGGCAGGGGTGGAATGAGATGAGGTTTAAGGTCCCTTTCAACTCAACCCAACCCATCCTGTGGCTCTGAAGTCCATCATTGACTGGGGTTACAGCTGCCTGTTGGTTTTAAGGCAGGGAGGGCACATTGGTGCCAGGGGCAGGAGCACAAAAAGGACAAACAGCTCCTGGGAAATGGAGTCTGGGAGCTGTGGGAACTCCTGGATCTCTCCTGGATGTCTGGTGAGTCAGGAGGCTGGGAACTACTGGGCCATCTGTTTCCCTGTGGCATCACTGTGGTCTCTACAGCTGCTGGGGAAGGTGATGAGATTTTGTGGCTTTTGGGGTTGGAGCAGAGGGAAGCTGGGGGTGTTTGTGCTGCCCTGCAGCCTGTGCAGACCATGAGGTAACACAGGGACTGGTGCTGAAGGTTTTGATGAAAAAGATTGATACTCAGCCACTCTTTGTGCCAAAAGTCCCAGCTGAAACAGAGTAGGTCTGTTTTAAAATAGTCTCAGCAGTGATCAGACAGTCTGATTTGGGTTAAACTTGATTTTTGGGTGGGGGAAAGGGAAAGGAAATAACTAAAGAATCATAGAATGGTTTGGATTGGAAGGGACCTTAAAGCTCATTCAGTTCCACCCCCTGAACTGGGGGACAGCTTCCATTATCCCAGGCTGCTCCAAGCCTATCCAGCCTGACCTTGGACACTTCCAGGGATGGGGAATCCATCTGAACAAGTGTTGAAATCTTTCTTCAACCTCTTCTTGAATCTGTTGGATTTTTCTCTTGGAAATCCCAAGTTTTTTTTGCTCAGTGCCATTGTAGGAGTCTCTTCCATGCTGCCCATTTTTCCCCCGAGCAGTGAGATGGGAAACAATGAGGGGGAATTCCCGTTGCTCTGGATGGAACTTGGGATGCTGGGCTGTGCTGGGCTGCTCACAGCTTCCCCTGCTGTGGAAATGCCACCACAAGCCCGTGGCATTTGTCTTTCAGAGCTGAGCTGATGATCCTCTGATGCTCTGCTGAGAGGGTCTTGCTGATGGCTTTGGATGCTTTATCTGATGCTGCAGATCAGCTCATGGAGGGTTTGCTCTGAAAGCTCCAAATCTGCTCCCTCAGGATCTTAAAATGCTGGCAGACAACCTGGGCACTGCACAGATGTAGTTACACCATTAAAAATCACAGTGTAGTCACTAAAATCATGGTTTTTATAGCTTGGGCAGTTGGTTGTCACCATTTACATGACCAGTTTGCACATCCCAGTTGGTACTGGTTCTGTTTGGGGGATGGTTTCAGGTTTGAAAGGTGTAGCCTGTAGTCACTCTGTGAAGGAAAAAAGCTCTTCTGGCAAGTGGCTCATCCAAAGGTACAAGAGATAAAGGAAATCTGCTTCCTGCTGTTCTTTCCTGATATGGGAAATATTTGTTGGGATGCCCCAGCAAGGTAAGTGCAGCATTTCCACAGGGAATTTTCTGAGTTTGGCTTGTAAATACTTGATGGAACAAAAGAAAACTTTTATGGCAGGAATAAATGTTGTTCCAGAGTTTGAGTTGGTTCATTTTGGTTTTTTTATTTTTAGCAGAGAACTACTTAGCTTCTCTGTACTGTGCTCCATTTTTGGGGTCCAGCTTGAACACTTGCAGAGAATGGGGCAGACATCCATCAGTTGTTTTGGACAGAAAGCAGCAATTTGTACTACAGTGGGGTAAACGCAGGGATCTGGTTTCTACATTAGGGAATAAAAACAAAAAAACCCACAAACCTGTGCCTTACTGGGAAAAAGATTTTTTTCCAGAGATCCTTCAAGGACACTTGTGCAACATCAAGCACATGGAGTGTCCTAGCTGTGCTGCCAGCAGTTGGCAATGCTGTCATTTCTCAGTGGGGAAGGCTGTGGCAATCCTGACTTAAAATTCTGTTCTGCTCTCTCCGCCTCTTTTTCTTCCTCACTTGTGCTGGTCCAGCTGTTTGTGATTCCACGTGGCACATGGGATTGGAGAAATGTATGGAAAAGTGACACAGCCAGGAGGGAAGAGCCCTGCAGGCTGAGTCAGCATCTGGGGTGTTACACGTGGCATCGATGCTTGGAGTAAATTAAGTCCCAGGGAGGATTTGTAATGTGAAAACCCACGTGGAGCAGCTGGAGAGAGTCCAGAGGAAACCATGGAACTGCTCCAAGGGCTGGAGCCCCTCTGCTCTGGAGCCAGGCTGGGAGAGCTGGGGGTGTTCACCTGGAGAAGAGAAGGATCCAGGGAGAGCTCAGAGCCCCTTCCAGAGCCTGAAGGGGCTCCAGGAGAGCTGGAGAGGGACTGGGGACAAGGGATGGAGGGACAGGACACAGGGAATGGCTTCCCACTGCCAGAGGGCAGGGATAGATGGGATATTGGGAAGGAATTCTTGGCTGTGAGGGTGGTGAGGCCCTGGCACAGGGTGCCAAGAGAAGTTGTGAGCTAAAAGTAGAAGAGAAGAGCAGACACAACCTCGGTCCTTTCCCCACTGCCACGTTACAGGAACCCTGCACTGAGCACCTCTGGGACTCAGAGGGACTAAAGGCAGCTGCTCTGCCCCAATCCCACACTGTGGGCAGAGCCTTGTCCTCTGCAGAGCAGGGAACCAAAGGGACAGCACGTCCCTGATGTGTCTCCATGTGTCCTGAAAGGCTGGGAAGTGCCCCTGAGCTCTCCAAGCACAGGTGGGTGGTGAGGGTTTGCAGGTTCAGCAGGGCAGAGGAGGACACAAAACCCCCGTGGGTGGGAGGGAGATCAAGCCCCAGGCTCTGGGAGAGGCTGCAGCAGAAAGCTTTGAAGGAGCAGCACTTCTGGATGTGGATCCATGGCAAGGAAGAGAAGGAAGAGTGACAAGAACACTTGTGGAGCCCCTGGAGCGATGGCACCATGCTGCCTCTGAGAGGAAGGATGTTGGAATGTCTCCTGCTTTTTCTCCCTTGATTCCTATTTCCAAAATTCCCCCATTAGCCTATTTCTGGACCTCAGGCTGGCTTTTCATGTTTGTAGTCCTTTGGACATGGATTTATATTCAAAAGATACCCAAAATCAGGCAACAAACCATCCCACAAAACCTTAAAATCCAAATAACATGAAAAATACAGAACATACAATCTCCTAAGTAGCCTGTGACCCTCCCTCTCTTCCTGGAGCACTTTTGGAGGCATCTATTGACACATGTGGAGATTCTGTGAGCAGGATTGGAGCAGGCTGCCCAAGGAAGCAGTATAATTATTACCCTTGGAAGTATTCCAAAGGTGTGTGGAGGTGACACTTGGGGACATGGTTTAGTGGTGGATTTGGCAGTGGTGGAGAACAGTTGGACTTGATGATCTTAAAGGGCTTTTCCAATTTAAATAATTTCAGGATACACACAGATGAGGACTGTCACAGAATCACAGAATGGCTTGGGTAGGAAGGGACAATAAAGATCATCTGATTCCACCCCCTGCCATGTACAGGGACACCTTCCACTATCCCAGGCTGCTTCAAGCCCTGTCCAACCTGACCTAGTGAGCTGCAAGTCTGTCCTGCCCACAGAGAAAGACACTCAAGGTGTCTTTGCTGCTCTCAGGGGGGTTCATCAGGTGGGAGTGTCAGCCTCAGCTGTTGTTGGAATGAACCCTCCACACTGCTCAGATGCCATCATCCCACTGGGATGGAGTTTTCTCCCCTTTTTGGATTTTCTACCTTCTCGTGTTGATGTTTTTCCTCTTGTCCCCTTGCTGCTGCCTACCACATCCTGACACTCCAGCCTCTGTCCTCGGTTTTACCTTTCTTATCTCACAGGGCTCTGTGCTCTTTCTCACAAGCTGGCAGGCTCAGCTCAGGGAGGAGGGTTTTCCAGCTGGGCTGTATCTGAGAGGCCTTGGACTGCAGCTGAACCTGGAGGATCAGGGAGTTCAGGGCCAGCTTTGCTGGCCACTCCATTTTGCTGATTTTGTGCCAGTTTAGTGCTCCAGGTGCTTGGCTCAGTGCTGGAGGAGGGAATGGAGGTTTATGGAATCACTCCTGCTTCCCTGTCAGTCTGGGGCCTCTGCCATCCTGGAGTGATCTGGGTCTGGGAGAGAGCTTTACTTTGTGTTCAGGGAAGGGAAGGGAGCTGGGAAGGGGCTGGAGCACCAGGAGAGGCTGAGGGGGCTGGGAAAGGGGCTCAGCCTGGAGAAAAGGAGGCTCAGGGGGAACCCTGTGGCTCTGCACAACTCCCTGACAGGAGGGGACAGCCAGGGGGGGCGGGCTCTGCTGCCAGGGCACAGGGACAGGAGGAGAGGAAATGGCTTCAAACTGTGCCAGGGCAGGGTCAGGTTGGACATCAGGAGGAATTTCTCCATGGAAAGAGTGGTCAGGCATTGGAAGGAGCTGCCCAGGGAGGTGGTGGAGTTTCCATCCCTGGAGGTGTCCAAGGAATGACTGGACATGGCGCTCAGTTCTCAGGGCTGGTGACAAGGTGGGGATGGGACACAGGTCGGACTCGATGATCCTGGATGTCTTTTCCAGCCTAAATAATTCTGTGATTTACATTGAGTCAAGTGATCAGATACAGTGAAACCACCAGTGCTCCATGCACTGCCCTTCCTGAGCAGAAAAATTCCTTTTGCTCAACTGCTCCTCTATGTCGGGGCTCTGGGAAAAACAGGATCTTCTCTTGTTCCCTCTGCAGAATTCCAGGTGAGCTCTGTCTGCCCTCCCTGCAAGGCTGGATCCACAGTGCTGGAGGCTCTTGCTTTCCTTCCATTTGGTGCAGACTCCTCAGACTGGAGCAGGGATTGCTGAGGTCATGCTATGATTCAGGTCTAAGGTTCACTGGCATGCAAGGACAGGATGGGTAAGGTTGGAAAGGACCACAGAAACCATTTCACTGTAAGAAATTCTCCCCTGTGAGGGTGGTGAGACCCTGGCACAGGGTGCTCAGAGAAGCTGTGGCTGCCCCTGGATCCCTGGAAGTGTCCAAGGCCAGGCTGGATGGGGCTTGAAGCAGCCTGGGATAGTGGAAGGTGTCCCTGTCCAATTCAGGGGGTGGAATGAGAGGATCTTCAAGGTCCATTCTCACCCAAACCCTTCCATGATTCCCATCTGGCTGCTGGTGGCTTTGAGATACCACACAGGATTCAATGACCCTTTAATTTGACCCTATTTTGGAAGCTCCTGCTCAGTCTATAGGAGGTGGATCAACTCTGCTGACCCTCCCATATCTTTGCCCCACCAGGGACTTTAAATGTGGTTTTTTTTTCCAGGCTCTGCAGTGAAACAAGAGTGTCCTTTGTGTTTCTTTTCCTCCTGGAGCTTTCCCTCTTTTCAAGGGAGACATCTGCTCTGGTCAATGGCACTTAACAGGCCTTTCAAACTCAATTAGGCACTCGAGAGCCTCGAGACCCGGGAGCTGCAAGCTCTCAGCTTCCCCAGCCAGCAAAGGATTTTTGCCTCTGCAGCTCCTGTAATACCATGATTTTCCAAGGTTTTTTTTAATAACTGGCCATTTGTTAGTATCTGGAATGCTTGGAAATAGCAGCCATTCCTGCTTTGTTTGCTCTCTGAACAATTTCATTCAGCATTTTTTAAGAGGGAGAAAAATAAAACTAAAAACAAGAAATAATCAGTCTCTGCCCCAACCTTGAACTGGCTCGAATCCTAGATCCACAAAAAATACCAGGGATTTTTTTTTTCCTTTTTTTTTTTTTTTTAGGCTTGCCAACAAAACCATTCCTGCATTTGAAATGGTGCAACCCGAGTGTGTTTCCCCTTTGTGGAGGTGCATCTCAGGGCACAGGGGTTTTTGTAGGGTCTCCTCCTGCCCTGGAGCTGTGCCCACGTCCTGCCCAGCCGGGCGGGAGGGATGGGATTAATCGCTGTCAGGCGTGGTTGGCTCTGCCTCTGATCTCCAAGGCCGGGGATATCTCTGTATGTGCACCGCAGAGATGGATTTTGCTTAGCAGAGCTCTGGGAAAGGTTTTCCCCTCTCAGGAAATTGCTTTAATGTTCATCTTTGTCCTGAATGAAAATGATGACCTAAATATATCTATATTTTTGTATGACTTTTTTTTTTCTTGATTTAGTTAAGCTCCTCCGAGTGTTTCCTGTGCCTTTAACAAAAGCATTTTAATATTTCAGGATTCCTTTTTTGGGCTGCTGAGCTAAAGGTTCCAGCTCACTGAGCTGTGTGCTCACAGGGGCCTGGGATACTTTACATGTCACATTTTCATGCTCTGGGTGCCTTCTCCAGAGCTTCCAGGGGACACTGAGCTGAGCTGGCATGTAAGGAGGACCAGGCTGGGCAGAGCAAAGGCAGCAGCACCTCCATGCTTGGTCCTCAGCATCCATAATCTGTGAATATTAAAGGAGAAAATGTAGGGAATGGGACCAGAGCAACCTGGTCTGGTGGGACGTGTCCCTGCCCATGGGGGTGAGCTTTAAGGTCCTTTCTAAGCCAAACCATTCCAGGATTCCAGGGATTTCCCAGACTCCAGCAACTTCTGATTTTGATTTAAGACAGAATTATTTAGGCAAAATCCCCTTTTTGTCCCCAAGGACAATCTTTTCTTTGCTGAGATTGCTCTTTTTGCAGATGGAAAATTCCCAACCCGTGTGAGTTGGCAAGCTCTGGTTTTCAGCTAAAGCAGATGCTGATGTATGTTTATATCCTGCTCCAACAAAAACTGTGGATACATCAGGAGCTGAAGGCAGGAAGCATTTCCCTTCCCCATTCCAACAGTCCTCATGTTGCCAGTGGGGGGTGCTGGGTGGAAAAATGTCAATTACAGTTCAGTCTGCAAGAATATGACAGCAAAATTTAATAACATATAATTCCAGCTCTCTCACCTGTCTTTCAGGGCACTTCCCTGTAAAATCAGGAAGAATTATTCCATGGAAAGGGTTGTTAAGCATTGGAAGTATCCCTGCCCAGGGAGGTTTGGAGTCCCCAAGTCTCTGGAGGTGCCCAAGGAATGCCTGGATGTGGCACCCAGTGCTCTGGGCTGGTGACACGGTGGGGATTGGTCACAGGTTGGACTCAATGGTCTCAAAGGTCTTTTCCAACTTTAATGATTCTATGACATTAAGAAAGATCCAGAAAAGATGGCCTGCAGCACCCACTGCCTGAGAAATGTCGTGTGAGAAGGAGTAAGTAACCTACCTTTATTTCAAGCAGAGGACTATTAAACTTCAGGAGTAAAGTCTGTAGCCTCATCATGTTAAATTACAGTGATTGTCTAATAACACTGGATGGAAAATGGAATTCTCTAAAGCTTTTGCCTCTCCCTGGCTCGTAACATGATGCCTCATTCCCTCCAGCAAAGGCAAGGAATTCTTGAACTGATTTTTCAGTCCTGCTGTGGCTGCTCTGCTCCTGCACAGCTGTGAGAGGCTGGGGAGGCTGAGGGAAAGGTGCTGCCTCATCCTGGAGGCATCCAGAACGCTCCCAGCACTTGATAAATGACTTTATAGCTGTGGCAGCAGCTCTGTTTTGCAAAGGTGGCCAGTTTAGATTTCATTTTAAATGCATCTCAGCTTCTCTGCCCCGAAGTCTCCCCCCGAGGTCCTCTGCCAAAAGTCAGCTTTATTTTAGAGTGGTTTTTTGAGGTTAATTGAACAAAGAACTTGGGCAATGAGAGGTTTAGGTCTGTGAGACCTTGCAGATTTCATGGAATGCATGGATGTGTTTTTAGCAAGCTCAGGTTGGGTCATTATATTCTTCAAGCCAAATGAAATGCAGTGGTTCCCTGGACCATTAGGAATTACAGATTTCCAGTACCTGAAGGAGGCTCCCAGAAGGCTGGAGAGGGACTTTCACAAGGGCATGGAGTGATAGGACAAGGGGGAATGGCCTTAAAATGAAAGAAGGGAGACTTAGATGAGATACTGGGGGAAATGTCTTGGCTGTGAGGCCCTGGTAAAGGTTTCTTAAAGAAGCTGTGGCTGCCCCACCCCTGGAAATATTCAATACCGGGTTCAACGGGGCTTGGAGCAATGTGGGATAGAGGAAGGTGCCCCTGCCCATGGCAGGGGGTGGAGCTGGATGGGTTTTAAGGGCTCTTCAAACCCAAATCATTCTGTGATTCCCCACTGAGCAGTTGTGTCTCTATTCCCACATTTCACAGGGATAGAGCCCCTGACAGGGAAGCTTTATGTAACATTATCAGATGAAACCTGAGTCCTCTTCATAAACTATTTATTCTCCAAAGTCTCATTAGCAAATGTGCTCAGTAAAGAGAATTGGGAAAATGCTCTTTCACTGGTCACAGGGTTTTTCTTCTCCATCTTATTCCTGGCAGAAAATGACCCTGATAATCATCACCTTCATTTCTCAGTGAACTCTTTTCTGAGTATTAAGTGTTTCAAGGCTGATTCCTGGTGTTCTATGGGTTTCCATCTCTTGGACAGATGGAGGTGAATCACAGAATAATCCCACAAAGATCCCTGAAGTCCAATTCCAAAGGAAGGCGGTGATCTCCCACTGTTCTTTGTGGTGTGCAATAGCCTTGGTGTGAGGCTTTGCCTGGATTTTTAAACAGTTTGGTTTCACAGAGTACATTCCTTAACCCTTATTTTGCAACATCTGCTCACCTCAGAGCCCTGAATGAGCTTGTTTCCACATGGGTTTGTGTTGTTCAGAAGGACACAGACCTTTGGGAAAGCAGGCCAGGATTTACTGGGCAGGGAAGGGAAGGCTTACAGTGAGTGAACTCTCTCCTCCTGGCCTGAGAGTGTTTGATATGCTGCTCCTGCTCAGTCTGGTAACTCATCCTCCTCATTAGCTGCACTAATTATGCATCTTCTTTCCACAGCCTGCTTGAAATGAATCCCTGTGTGGAAACTTGTGCTGTCAGGGCCAGTAAGGAAGGAGGAAAAATGGATTCTCTTTACACTCCAGACACTGTTAGTGAATCCAGCTCTGCAATAGCAGCTGCTGAGGGTTTATAACATTTCCCTTCTGCCTTTGTTTCTGCCTGTGGTTACTCATGTTTGTTTCAGGGTGAATGGTTTTGGCTTTTTATGACAAAGCTGTGAAGGGTAGAAAGATTCCTGGGGTTGTTTCTGCTGAGAGACTTCCATGGTTTTTCCAATGTGTTATAGGAGCCCTGCTGGAAAACTGGGAAATCGTCACAGACTGGTTTGGGTTGGGAAGATCATAAAGCTTACCCAGTTCCAGCCCCTGCCATGGGCAGGGACACCTTTCAGGTGTCTCAGAGCCCCATCCAACCTGGCCTTGTCAGCAAAAGAGAATTGAAAGTCATTTTAAATTAGAGCACAGCCCCTTGTGAGCTCCCTGTATCCACTCCAAGGTATGAAATTCCTGCTTAAGGGCAAGTGACAACTGCTGTGTTTTCTTTAGCAGCATCAGAGCCTCTCTGCAGGCAGATGTCCATGAAGGGCAAGACCCAGGGCCTGATTTTCTCCTCAAAAATCCCTCCCTTCCATCACTGATCTCAAATCATTGTTGTATTTGTGATGCACCCTTCATCCATTCTGTTGGCTAAGATGTGAGGCTGCAAGGCAGTGGATGAAGGGGTAATAAGGGAAAGCCTTCAGGGAACAAAGGGAGCTGTTTCCTTCCCCAAAAATAACAATGTGTCTGTCTGGGCTCTAGGAATTCTTCCTGGCTGGATGCACTGCAGGCTGGGGCTTCTGGAGGATTGTGTAACCTCAGAACTTATATCCCTGACCTTTTTGTACATTCCTAGGATAAACAACTCGTTATTTTATGTCTTTACTGGAGAGGCAGCAAGCAAAGGAGAGAGATTCAGGTGCTGAATCTGAAGAGGGGAGGTCTGAGCCTCTCTGTCTGCCCTGAGACAGGAGCCACTGAACACACATCTCTGCTGATGGTTCTTACCTAACCTGCTCTTAAATCTCTCACCAACACAAACTTCTCCCTCCCCAAGTGATCTTTTCCAGGACTTCCTTACAGCTAAAGGTTTGTCCTAAGGACTAATCTGGCCACTATTGGAGCACATGCCTTCTAGATTTATCTGGAGGTTTTGCTTGTTTTGATGGTGGTTCATGCTGTGAGATTGGCCCCTTGTCCCCCTCAGCCACTTCTGTTCTTCACAGGTCTGTTTTCTTCCCCTTTTCCCAGTTTATTTATTTATATATTTTTTTGTAACTCCTGTTGTTGTGGGCTGTCCTTAATTGTGTTTCATCTGTCTTTAACACCTGGATGTGCCCTGGTCTCATTGACAAGGTGGGGATTGGTCACAGGTTGGACTCAGTGATCTTGAAGGTCTTTTCCAAACTTAATGATTCTGTGAGTATAAAACCAATCATCATGAGGGTGGAAATAAAAATTGTGGTTATAAAGGAAACCAGATCCTTTATCTGCCATCAGGGCATGAGCAGTATTGGGGTGTCTCCTGAGGGGAGATGCTTGCAGGATTGCTGCCCCATAGCCACAGAAAAAATGTTAATTTTAAGAAAGCAACAGCACAGAAGCATCTGAGGGGCACTGAGGGTTTGATCCTGGTCCATTACAGTGCAAGATGCCATAAGGTCCTTTTGCACAGGGAAATGTGGCTGCAGCCATTGCTGTCCCCAAGCTGTGAGCACTCAGTAGGAGTTAACCCTGCTGAGAGGCTCCTTTCAGGCAGGGATCTCACACCCCATGTGGAACAGCCAGGTGGAAGATGCCACAAGCAAAGACTTCCCCCCTTCCCAGCCTACCTGGAGGGGGAACACCTGTGTTTTTGTGTTTTCCCTTTGCAGGACCTCACAGGGAGGGGAATGATGCCAGGAGAATGTGTTGAAAAGCAAGGCATTTGTGGCTCACACAGTGCTTTCACNGGGGCCCCCGCAGTGGTTTCCCCCCTCTATAAAAAAAAAAAAAAAAAAAAAAGGCAAACCTAATTGAACCAAAGTTCATCAAGTGTGTTCTTTTAATTAAAAAGAACAACTTCTAAATAAAATCTTCCCTTTTTTCCTTCTCCAAGCAGGCAGCAATGCAGAGTGACACACATGTTTGGGTGCAAAAGTGACACTTTCACTCACAGAGGGAAGATGAGAGCTGACTATGATCAGTGTGAGGTTGTCCTGTGCTGCCAACACGATGTGACACCTCCCTGTGCCCGGGCACAGCCCGTGTCACATCTGCTGGGCATGATGAGTGTCAGGGTCAAACCAGTTCAGCACCACAGGGAGATGTTTCTTCTTTTCTCATCCTGTGTGGCTGAGCTGTCACCGAGGCCCAGCTCAGTGTCCCTCCTTGGTGACTCTTTGTGGCTGCTGTGGCACATGTGGACACAGCAGGAGATCCTTTCAGGAACTGAAGCTTTGCTTGGGTCTGAGGGGACAGAAAGCCACACAAAATCCAGGCAAAATTCTGCTTCCTTACTAATCTATCTCTGGGCAACAGCAAAGGCTTGTGGAAAAACCATAAGAAAATGAGCTGGTATAGATTTATAGACCCCCTTGAAATGAAGAAGCTCAAGGGGGTTCTCCTTCAGGAACTCTACTGATAAGACGTAATGGGGTCAAACTGAAAGAGGAGAAATTTAGGTGAGATGTATGGACAAAATTCTTCCCTGTGAGGGTAGTGAGGCCTGGCACAGGTTGCCCAGGAAGCTGTGGCTGCCCTTGGATCCCTGGAAGTGTCCAAGGTTTGAGGTTGGACAGGGCTTGGAGCAACCTGGGATAGTGGAAGGTGTCCCAGCTTGTGGAAGGGGTGGAACAAGATGAGCTTTAAGGTCCCTTCACACCTAAACCACTCCATGATTCTAAGAACTGTGGTAGATCCCTGCACTCCTCAAGTGACCACAGCTCCATGGGGCTCTCTAGGTTTACCCAAGTGGGAGATCTGGTGCAGGAATTATCTGCCTCCACCTTTCCTGTGTGGCCTGGAAGCAGCTCCTGCAGGAAACCTCCAGCTGTTCTCTCTGTTTCCTGTGTCTGGATCAGTCTGTGTACTCAAGGGCTGTTGTGCAGCATCCATGTTCCTGGTCAGGACTGCAGCTCATCCCAGAATCCCAGGTTGGGTCAGGTTGGGAAGGACCACTGGAGGTCATCTGGTGCCACTTCCCAGCTCCAGCAGGGCCATCCCAGAGCTCAGGGCACAGGGTTGTGTCCAGACGGTTCTGGAATATCCCAGTGAGGAGACTCCAGCCCCTCTCTGGACGATCTGTTCAGTGCTTGGTCACTGCACAGGGGAAAAGCTCTTCCTCATCTCCAGGTGGAACTTCCTGGGCATCATTTCCTGCCCATTCCTTTTATCCTATTGCTGGCCACCCTGGAGCAGAGCCTGGTCCCTGCTCTGAGCCCTCCCTGCAGGCAGAGACACGGAAGACATCCACTCAGGAATAAATAAAGTATTGGATATTAGCCTTTTTATGTGGAGGAAAATGAAAAAGCAAGAGCTGGAAGGTTTCTTAGCTCCTGTCTTCCCCACTGTGAACAGTTTAAGACCTGTTTATGGGCAGAAATTAGGCAAGATGGAAATACCATTATTTGCAGAACACCATGAAATTCAACAGACTTCAGAAAAGATAGGCAGTGTTTCAAAAAAATCTGTTTAAATGTGAACTCTGTGTCAAAGGAGGAGATTGGTTTACCTTCAGCAGCACCTTCAAACACAAAGTACTGCTCAGAGGGAGGGTAAACATGACTCAAACGCAAGTAGTTTTTGAAATAGAGGCTGATAAGCTGAACACCACATAAAAATGACTCCATTGTGTGAATAACAATCAAGTGGGTCCAGCAAACAGAAATGACCCGTGCTTCACAAATATAATTACTGCACTTGGCTGCCTGATGGCTCAATGCCCTACGTATAATAAATGGCCTTGAAAAACAGCATTTATATAGAGACTGGTTGGTTTGCCGAGCTCCTCCTCTGCTCCTTGCTGTGCTGAGGCAGGGATTGCTCATCACTCAGGCAACCCAACTCAGAACATAAAAGCAACCCCAGCAAATCAAGGCAAGATCCTCCTAATCCTGCTCCTTTGTTTCCAGCAGCAGCTTTTTCCCCACAGTCCTCTCACAGACTCTGGGATCTACAGCTGAAGGACTTTCTGAACCAGACACTGTCGCTGCAGATCCAGGATATTTACAGTCACTCATCATTAATGTTTTTCTCCTCCACAAACTCACCCATGTGCTTTAGAAACTCAGGGAAGCTTGTGCCATCCACACTGGATAATATCTCTGCTCCATCTATAATTTTATGCCCTCTAATTATGTGTAGCTAAGCTATTAACAATCCCAACCTGTCTGCCAAGGGGTGGAATTCATAAGCAGGAGGGAAAAAAAAAGGCTTATAAACACCTCTGTGGCAAGATAATCTTATCTCAAAGCCTTTGTTCTTCAAAATTGCTCAGGGAGTTAATGTTTGTGATTGTGAAAGATAGATGTGTTTGGAATAAGGGGGGAAAAAAAAGTAATAACATTGTTTGCTGGAGGTACAGCTCAGCAGAAGGAATCCAGAGAACGATCTGAAAGCTCTTTGTACAAATGCTGCTGGGAATGAGAAGACTTGTCAGGATCAGCTCAGGGAAAGGAGGATTTGATCAGTTTATGTCTGAAGAGTTGCTGGATCAAATTGAGAGATCAAATCACTGGTCCATCGTCCATCAAACATGGAATTCTGCTTGCCAGCAGTTTGTCACCTTGTCCTTCAGAGAACATCCCACTGCCCCACACCCTCCCAGTTCTCCCCTGAGAAGGGCAACAATGCACAAGCCTCCCCTGTGGGCAGTTCCTTGTGCTATCAAAAATCACCCACTCCCTCAGCCAGAAACAGCAAGAGAATCTGGATGGTCCTTAAGGTCCCTTCCAACTCTAATAATCCCAAGATTCTATGATTCTATCCTTGATTTAGGAGTGGGATTCCCATATCAAGCCCTGCTTCCAAGGCTGCAAAACCCCATCACATCAGGACTCTGCTTGGAGATTTAGAAAGTGTGACGTGGGATCAGATTTAACTCCAAATACTTTGCACAAACTGCTCCAGGCCCTCTAATCCCTCCTGGTTGCTCATTAAGAACTCCCTTAAGAACTTCCTGGTCCATGCAACTTTACTGGATGTCTAAGAGATTGGGCAGTGCCTGGACTGCACCAAACCATGATGTGTTTCTGGATTTTTGCAGTTTGGGCCAAGTAAGGCCCCTCTTTAGAAGGATTCTTGGCTGGGAAATTTGCAACTTTGTCCTTGCTGCCTCCATGCAGTCTTGGGATGGAAGGGACATTAAAGCCCATCCAGTTCCAACCCCTTGCCATGGCAGGGACACCTTTCACTACCCCAGGTTGCTCCAAGCCCTGTCCAGCCCAGCCTTGGACACTTCCAGGAGTGGGGCAGCCACAGCTTTCCTGTCAGGCTACCAGTTGGAGCTGCAGGGGCTTCAAATGAAGAATAATTCCCCAGAATGGAAAAATAAAAAAGGTAGAATTTGCAAGCAAGAAACACAGCTCCAAAACCTCAGCAGAAATAGCTCTGAAGGACATGATAAAATGTAGGACTGCATTTGTCACCTCATGGGGCACATTCCTGTGTTTGAGATCCAAAAATGCTGAACCTGGGTTCATAACCTGCCAGACATTCAGCTTCTCTTCATTCAAGAAGAATGTGCTCATTCCAGCACTCTTGTTCTCTAAAGAATTGTCAAGTTCCCAAACAGCATGAAAAGAAATGTGTCCAATGGAAAGTGCCATCCCATTCCAGCTCAATATACCTGATCTCAAGAGAATTTTCCCTTTCTAAGGCTATTTTAGTTCTCCCTTGTGGAGTCCAGCAGAATCTGGGTGTCAGCCTCACCCAAATGGGGCCCTTGCTGTGGACATGCAGCTTCACCAACTTTATTCTCTTCATGGCCTCCTACTTTAAAAGAAGTGTTGATAGGATGAGTTTTCTTCTCAGAACAGCCACACCCATCCCCAGCACACAATCAGCCAGCAGACTCTGTCCTGTGATACGCTAAAGGCTACCCAGGAGTTCGATGAGCAGCTGTGAGTGTGGGTGCTGATAGGAGGGTGGATCTCCAGTTTTGAGGCACGGTGCCACAACTCAGCTGAGCAGAGAGCACAAACACATGATGATTCCTACAGTCCCTGCCCCAACAAAGAGCCTCTTGGCTGAGCAAATGGTGGTTTCTGCACCTGAGATCAACCA
>VZTT01019225.1:0-29464 GCA_013400855.1 Buphagus erythrorhynchus | reverse complement strand
GAAGCAACTTGTGGTTTCTATAAAACGTGACCCTGCAATTCAGCACTGCAGCAAATAACTTTATTGTGGACGCCTGTATTGGGTCTGATTGAGGTAGAGGTCACAGCCCTTACAGTGCTGTGCTTTGCATTGGTAGCTGGATGGGTGTTGATAACAGACCAGTGTTTTGGCTTCTGCCAAGCAGTACTGTCCCTCTGACATTCCTTCCCCCACCAAAGGGGATGGGAGCGGGCAAGATCCTGGGAAGGGACACAACCCGACCTGCTGACCCAAATTTGCCAACGGGATATTCCATACCATATGACTTCAGCTCAGATATAAAAGCTAAGGCAGAGAGGAGGAACTGGGGGCATTTGTAAGTTTTGAGTATTGACCTTCCAGAGGAATCGTTATGCATGCTGAAGCCCTGCTTCCCAGGAGGTGTCTGAACATCACTGCTGATGTGAAGTGCAGACTGACTTTTTCTCTCTTTAGCTCTTGCATGCACAGACACACACCTTCCTGGAGAGAGAGTGTGTGTGGATTCCTCCTTGGAGTATAGATGCCTCTCAAGGTTACTTCTTGAGGCTGAGCCAAAGAGATTTGCCCATGGTCATTGGCATGGGTGAGTAAGATCAATCTCTATTTAATTGTTTTTGCTGGTTTTATTATAACTGCTTTAATATATCTGCTTCAATACTGCTTCATAGTGCACAATACTATACTAGTAGTTATAGCTTCCATACTGTGAACTAAATAATTCTGATTAACATAATTTTGCCTTCATAAGTCATATATAATTATGTAAATATGTATGGTTTGCAATCCTCAGACCTGTGAGGCAAGTTGTATAAAGTTTCAATTATATTTATTTAATCCTTTAGATGCAAACAATTGACAAAATCTGGGGCTAAGATTGGATCCAGCTGAACCCAGACAGCTCCCTGTGAAGGAGTTTACCAAGCAAGGGGGGTCCTTTCTGCAGCTCATGACTCAACAGGAAGGTTTCTCTATTAACCTTTGCCTGACTCTCCCATTCTGCCCACAAAACCACCCTCAAGAGAAAGGGACCCCCCCAAGATGTTAATGGTCAAAGGGAACAACAGAAATCAGAAGATACGTAAAATTTCACATGGTTTTATTAGTAAATTACACACTTGGCATGAAAATTGTTATGTTAGTCCCTAAACTACTCTCTAAGTACGTGGCAGTGTGTACCCTTTTATTGATAAATTTCCCTGACCTGAAAACAGGTTTCTCACTTCCTAATGGAAATTAGATATCATGTGAAGTCTGTTCTCTCAGACCTTCCTGGAAATGAATCAGAGGCCTTTGGGAGTCTTGGGTTGTTTTGTTCTCCTTTACAGTTCATTTGTTCTCCTCTGCTGTGCTCTGCTGAGAGCCCAGCTGCAGTGCTGCCTCCAGCTCTGGGGTCCACAGCTCAAGAAGGATACAAAGCTGTTGGACTGGAGTCCAGAGGAGGCCACAAAGATGCTACAAAAGCTGGAGCACATCTGCTGTGGAGCAAGGGTGAGACAGCTGAGGGTGAGAGAACCTGCAGAAAAGAAGGCTCTTGGGAGAACTTGGACCCCTTCCAGTATCTAAAGGATTTTAAAAGAGAGAGGGATTTTGGACAAGGGCATGGAGCAGCAGGACAAGAGGGAACAGCATTAAACTGAAAGCAGGTGGGGATAGATTAGATGTTAAGAAGAAATTCTTTACTGTGAGGGTGGTGAGGCCCTGGCACAAGTTGTCCAGAGAAGTTGTGGCTGTTTCATCCCTGGAAGTGTTCAAAGCCATGTTGGGCAGGGCTTGGAGCCACCAAGGATAGTGAAAGATGTCCCTGCCCATGGCATGTGAGCTGAGACTACATGGATGGTCTTTGAAATTCCTTCCAGCCCAAACCATTCTGTTATTCTGTGACATGTGGCAAAAGCTCCTGAGCCTGTTCCACCCAGGATGTGAGGCTTAGTCCCGGGGACAGTCACTGTCAAACAGGGAAACCTGTCCCCTCCCATAGAGCTCAGTTAACGTGTCCTCCAGCTCCCCCAGGGTGAGGAGCTCGACCTCGTTCTTGTCATTCTCAGCAATGACCGCCCAAGCCTTTATGTAGCTGTTGTCCACCAGGCAGCAGGCAGCTGACCAGAGGTGGCTGGGTTTATTAACCCTCCCCTTGGCGATGTAGTTGTTCCCAGGCACAGCACCCACGACAACATAGGTGGTTGTACAGCCCTGCGTCCTCCTGATCATCGTTTGCTGCTCGTAGTTGTTCCAGGCGCCACCGTTGAGTTTCTCATCCTGGGGCACTATGTTGGTGAGGGTGAAGGTAGCCATCCTGCTGCTGTAGTTGTCATGGTGGCCATTGGGGTTCAAATGGCCCCGGTTCAAACCCGTCAGGTTCTTGTAGTCATGAAGGATAGCCTGGCTCTGGCTGAGTTTCTCAAAGCTGACATTGTATTTATTTAAAAGTGTCCACTCTTTTTCCATAGTTTTGGGATAAATTGGGCCAATCAGCTTGACAGGAAAAGAAGAGGAAAAGGTGTTAGTATTGGAGATGGGGATAATAGAACAGATTTTCCTAGAGCAGAAGTCTCTGAGTATCAAGATCCTGTTTTTTTTTGTCTGGTCCTGATGTGGTACAATACCAGGTTAATTGCTTGAGTTCCTATGAGGAACAAGTGCAAATATTTTTGTATTTCAGAAATTCATTTCACATTTAGTGCATTATATTTAGCTTTCCTTTGGAACACTGCATATGAATTTCGTCTGTGGTTCATTTTCACCTAAATCAATCCTGCCACTCTGTCCTTAGCAATGACAGGAATTGCCTCTTTTTGTGTTTGTTATTTCCTTGGCCTCTTTTCCTAAAGTCCTGAAATTTATCTGAAAGATGTCTGGTAGAGCTCTGTAACTTGTGGAGTTCTGTGTGTCTGATGGATCCTTCTGGACCAAGATTGAGCCAAAGGTGCTCAGGGGTCACTGCCCATGGATGGAGATCACACCCTTCTGACTGGAGCAACACTGATGCTACTCACTTTTCACTGCCTGAAATGTCACTCCAGAAATTCTCCTACTGTTAACCTGACCCTCTCATCAGCCAAGGCTTGTGTCTGCCTAGGCTTTGTCCCTGGGCCATCTCATCCCCTTCTGAGTTTCTCCTCACTTCTGTCACACCCCTCACAAAGCCTGTTTGACTCTTCACTGGGAGCAGATGAGCTCTGTCAGGGATGACAAAACAGCTCAGGGCAAAGTGGGGATCAGATCCCAGCAGGACCACTGTTTCCTCAAATTTAGCTGCTGTTGGATGCCTTTTCCCCATCACTTGTTCTCCCCCCCAGCGGGGTACAGAGAGGGGAATCATTTGACTTTGTAATGTAACACAAAGTAATCTGATTTGCTGCTCCTGCCAGGTCAATGGTAAAAACTGGGCACCTTTGGGATATGACTCATCTCATTCTCCTGCTGATGTCTCAGATGCACCAGGGAAATCATGTGATGAAGGTGTTTGAACTTAAATGAGAGGAATCCTATCCAGTGTGTCCATTTGCATGAGTGTAGAGGCGTGGGACCAAATAGAAATGGTTATTTTAATACTGCTGTTAATGACTGGCAGGTGATGTGCTGTGAGAGACGCTCACCTGGGGCTCGACCAGCCATGTTTTAGGTCTTTTGCCAGGTCCAGGCTGGTAGATGTAAGCAGAGTAGACAGGAATACGCATCTTCCTGTCATACAGGGTGGCAAAGTAATACTGGTTCTTGTAGCGCTGGCAGATCCAGGCTGGCTCCTGCGGCTCCAGGGCTTCATTTGGGGGGATCTCCCGGAAAAAAAACTGAGGACATGAAGTTTCAAAGGACGTCACCAGCTCGCTGTGTCCCAGCCAGAGGCAGCTCGCCAACACCTGCAGCAGCAGCAGCCCCAGCATCGTGGGAGGATTTCAGTGAAAGGCTCTGGTTCCCCTGGAAGGCAAATGCAGAGGAGGAGACTATGAGAGACCAAGGAGAGGATAACTTCTGTCCTCCTGGATATGGAAAAATCATCATTACTATAGGGTTGTGCAGGGAGATGACTCGGATAAAAGGATAACAGTAGAGAAGTTACAGGGGAAAATACATTTGCTCCTCCCTGGATGAAACACAGTCAGTGTACCTGGCCTCCCACACATAAGGAGGACTAAATCTAAGGTGGGCCTAAAAAACAGATGGAGTGGAGACACCATGGCCAGGCTCTGTCAAAACCGTTGCAGAGGAGACACTTTGGTGTTATTTTCTAGCTGATATCTGCATGGCAGCTGAAAACCCTGGGAGATAAATGAAGACGTCCTGCTGCTGAATGAGAAATCATAGCAAAATTCTTCTCCTTGGACTGATGCACATTCCTATTCCAAGGTTACTGCAGGTACTTTATTGAGATATCCACCCCCAAGGCATGAGAACCCCTCACTGAGAAAGATGTATGACTACATGCAAATGCCACCTAAATGTAAAGAAATAGTATAAAAGGGAATTAAAAATGGAGAGAAGTGATGGAAGACTCCATTGTAACTTCTGGGATCAGTTGATGGGCTGAACCTGCCTTCTCTCCCTTAGGGATGCTTGTTGGGTAAGAATCCTACTTTATGCATGCTGAACGACTGCCTCAAGCCAACTTTTGTTGGGGATTAAAGCTTATTAGTATGTTGTTCTGAATTAGTATCTTGCTTTGAGTATCTTTTTGCAGTCAGATACTTACACTGGCAAGCCTCAAACCTTAACCTGTCACAATTTTATTAATAGTGTTATTCTGTAAAGAGTTCAAGTGAGTCCTTCGGGACACTGGCAGTTTCTGGCAGTGGATAAAGGTATGGAGAGTCAGGAGGGGTTTCTCTAGTTGGTGTGTGACCCTGAATAAGTCAGTCAAATCCTCCAACCCAGAGAACTGCTCAGTGAAGGGTCCCCACAACTGGACACCAACAGACTGATAAGGGTTTTGGCTTTCATGTGGCACTGATAGACTGAATACACACTAAAGGTTTGGGCAAATTTCCCTTTTTCACAAGAGAAGATGAAATCTAAAATAGGTTTTAGGTGCCCAGGGGAGGCAATGGTGAGGGCATAGTCAGTCTGAGGGGTGTTCCAAACTCACCCAATGCCTAAACAGCTCTCACAGCAAAGTTATCATGAAACTGAGCTATGGCACTGGGACAAAGGTCACCTTTTCCAACCTACCTCAGTTGGTCAAGAGCTCAGCTTTTGCACTGGTACTGGAGAAAAAGTCCTGCAACAAACAGGGCCTGGAAGCCCCTACTTCCAAACATGATCTCATAGTATCACAGAAGATGCTGAGTTGGAATAGTCCCATCAGGATCATGGAGTCCAACTTCTGGACTCTGCTCAGGACAGCACCAGAAATCCCACTATGTGCCTCACAGTATTGTACAAACACATCTTGTACTCAGGCAAGTGTGGTGATGTGACCACTTCCCTGGGGAGCTTGTTTCAGGGCTCACCCACCCTCTGGGTGAAAAACCTCTTCTTGATCCAGCTTAAATCTTCCCTGACTCAGTTTCAGGCCATTCTCACTCCCTCCTGCTCTGAGCACCTCCCCACAGCAGACACCTGCAGCTGGGCATGGGCTCTGCTCAGCCCCCTGCAATGCTGAGCTGGGCTTTAACCTGATGGGGCATTGGGCACGGAAAGAACAGCAGTGCTGCACTTGCTACATGTCCCTGGCCCCATCCAGGTTCACACAGACACACAGCTCCTCCAGTCACACCCAATCCTGAACCCAAATGATGCACTTGGGGTCCTGCCTCTCAGCAGACATTGGGATATTAAGCTACATATACCCTTGGCTCTGACACAAGACGTCTGGTCTATTTTCTCTTTAGCAACTCCATATCAGGAACACTGTGACCAGTAAGCTGGAAACTGAGAACAGGAACAAGTAGGGACTTTTTACAGTACTCTGCAGAGTATGCCCATAGCTGCCCCAAATCAAGCTGAGAAGTTCCTGAAAAGTCCTTTTGCATGACCCCCTCCATGAGCTTAAAATATATTTAACTAACTTAGTATCAGATATATGGAAACCAGCCTACCTTGGAAAAGAACAGCACAGGACTCTCCTCGCAGCCCCGAAGTGGCAGAGGAGTCCCAAGTGCCTCTGCTGCAGTCTCAGACTGGCAGTTTTTATATGATCTCCAAGTAGGCAGAGTTGTTAGATTTCCCAAACACCATTTAGAGTGAATTTTCCAGGAGTTCAGCCACCTGTGTTTGTCCAGAGACCTTTTGCAAGGTCATGGGCGGAGTTTTGGTGCTCAATAAACTCACCCCTCCTTCTTATTCAACAGTTTGATGTTAATTTTCCAGGTGGCTTGGCTTGAAATTCTTTCCCAAATCTTTCCTTCTGTCCTTGCTCTCCTTTACAGAAAGTGTTAAAGAGCTGCAAAATTCAGTGCATGCATAAACTCTCCTTGCTCCTTGGAGAGTAGATATTAGAGCTCAGCAACTCCAGCCTAGGCTCTGTCTACATATACTTATTCCAAAGCTCAGGAACGACTTGAAATATTGGAGTAAATAGTGAGAAAGGAGCAAGAGCTTACCTTGAAGCAGTGTCTCAGAACAGGCAGCTCAAGAGTTCCTTTCTTCTTCTCCCTGGGGAAACACTTGGCTGATCCCTCAGGAGTCCTAGTGCAATATATACCTGGTCATAAATCTGCCTGTTGTGATAAACAGGGAATTTCATTGAAAATAAAGGTTTTCTGTTATTATTCAAGGAGATTTGTCTCCTTGCCCACCCTGAACTGAGGTGACAGTTGCTATTTGCAATTTCCTCAGGATTTCTTCCAGGTTCTTGCAGCATCATGTGTCAGGAGAAAATAACTGGGTCTGGTGACTTAACTGTTCATTTCCTCATTCCCCACAAATGGGGCCCTACATGTGTTTCTGTTCCTGGCAGAGCATCTCTTGTGGCATTAGACTGACTGGCCTGTCTCTGAGTACACCCAGATGTTCACAGTCTGCTCTTCTGCAGCCTCTCAGAACACAATCAGGATGGTCAGGCTGCATTTCCCCTTTCCTGAATGCAAAGGCTTTGTAAGAGCCCTTATTCATGCAAAGCCTGCTGCTGAGAAGGCTCTGGGAGACCTTAGAGCCCCCTTCAGCACCTGAGAGTGGTTCATACGGAGAGGAACTTTTGAGAAGGGTTTGGAGTGACAGGACAACAGGGAGCACCTTCAAACTCACAGAAGGCAGGGCTAGATTAGATGTTAGCATTAGATTTTAGTCTTGAGAAGAGCAGGCTCAGGGCACTCTACAATTACCTGAAAGGAGGTTGTAATGAAGTTGAGGTTGGTCTCTTCTACCATGCCAGTAGTGAGAGGACTAGAGGAAAAGGCTTTAAAATGAGACAGGGGAAATTCAGATTAGATATTAGAAAAAATGCTTTCAACTCTCACGTGGTCAAGTAATGGAAAAGGTTGCCCACAGATGTGTGGGAGTCACCATCCCTGGAGGGGTTTCAGAGGCATCTGGATTTGGCACTGGGTGATATGGATTTAGTGGCTTAAGGTTTACAGTGGCAGTGCTGGGAGGATGGTGCAACAGAATGACCTTGGAGGTCTATTCCAACCTTGGATTCTGTCGTTCAGTGATTCTAGGAAAATGATTCCTTTCTCCTTCTGGCTCCCCAGTTATTTCACAAGCTTGCTGTGGAGGGCAGGGCATTTCTGGGTATGGCCAGGGGTAATGGTCCTGGGAGGAGACTGGGAAGTTGCTAGAGGAGGGGCTGATGGAGATGATCAAGCAGCCAGTGGTTCCAGAGCCTGGAAAGGAGAGGTAGTGGGCATGGGATGAGCAATGTTGAGGATGAGTGTGGTCTCAAGCCCCAGCCAGTGTGCAGAGGTGGGTGAGCACATCAGAGGGAGCCCCCTGAGGAACAGCAGAGGTGTCTGCAGATGTCCCTCAACCCGAAATAGCACTGATGTTCTGGGAACTGTGACATTATTGGTAGCAGAAATTTCAGCAAGAAGCAGCTTGTGGTTTATATGAGGTGACCCTGAAAACCAGCACTGCACCAAATAATTTTTATTGTGAATTAGTCAGGAAATAAATTATCTGTCACATGCTGATCTTTTGATTATGATATTGAGTACATTGAATATATTGAATATATATTGAACACATTTCCCCAAATCAGTTCCCTGAAATTTTGCAGAAAAGCTTCAGAAGCAGGGCAGAGAATGAAGGTATCCAAGGAGTGCATCACAGAAATTTATCTTTGGCTGCTCAAAGCTTCCTTTATACCCAGTGCCTCGTCCTGCCTGTCTGATACAACAGGTGCTGCTCTCAAGATGCAGTTTCAAAAACAAGCAAACAAAAGCATGTGCCAGGATCACATAATCACTGAATTGCTGGGTTTTGGAAGGACCTCTCAAGATCTTCTAGTCCATGCCCCTGGTCAAGGATGATCAGCTAGAGCACTCTGTCCAGAATCTTGTCCTTGCACCTGGAGTGCTGTGTCCAGCTCTGGGGTCCACAACATGAGAAAGACAAAAACATTGGAGTGGAGCACAGTGGATGCCACAAAAATGTTCCAAGGTCTGGAACACCTCTGCTCTGGAGACAGGCTAAGACAGCTGAGGGTGTTCAGCCGTGACAAGAAAAGGCTGTGGGGAGAAGTTGGATCTTCTTCCACTACGCAGAAGTTCAGCAAGAGAAATGGAGAGGGACTTTGGACAAGGGCATGGAGTGACAGGACAAGAGGGAATGGTTTCACATGGACAAAGGGCAGGGTTAGATGAGATGTTAGGGAGAAATTCTATACTGAGGGGGTGGTGAGGCCCTGTCACGGGGTGAGCAGAGAAGCTGTGGCTGTCTCATGCCTGGAAGTGTTCAAGGCTAGGTTGGATGGGGCTTGGAGCAACCTGGTGTACTGGAAGGTGTCACTGCACAGGGAAGGGAATGGAACAAGATGATCTTTACAGTCCCATAAAACACAATCCATTCTGTGATTCTGTGATTCTATGACACGTTGGAAAAGCTCACGAGCCTTTTCCACCCAGAATATGAGGTTTGTAAGTGGAGACAGTCACTGTGGAACAGAGAAATCTGTCCCCTCCCTTAGAGCTGGGGCAAGCTGGCCTCCAGCTGTGCCAGTGTGAGGTTCTGGACCTGGTTCTGGTTCTTTTCAGCAATGACTGCCCAAGCTTTCCTGTTGGTCTTGGTCTGGCAGCAGGCAGCTGACCAGATGTGGCTGGGTGCATTAACCCTCCCACTGGGGATGTTGGTGTTCCCAGGTACAGCACCTGTGATGACATAGATGGTATCACAGCCCTGGGTTTCAGGCACATCATTTGGTCCTCATAGTATTTCCAGGCACCTTGGTTGAGTGTGCTGTTCTGTGGCACTGTGTTGCTGAGGTGAAGGTAGCCCACTTGCTGTAGTTGCCACTTTGGTGGCCACTGGGAGTCAAGTGACCACGGTCTAGACCCTGGAGGTTGTTGTAGTCTCGGCTGATAGCCTGATTTGGCCAATTTGCTGTGAAGTGATCCTGTATCATTTTTTGATGGACTTGTCTGTATTCATCTGTAGGGAAGCATATGTAGCCTTCCTCTGGAACTGGACATTATGATCTTCCACATTTTCACCCAAAACTCTTCCCCTACTCTGCCCATGGAAAGGTCTTGAATTTCTGTTCTTCTATTCCTTAACTGGCCTGGCCTGTCTTCCTGAATGTCTGAAAGACATTTGTGAGGGCTCCATAGCTTTGGAGTTCTGTGTGCCTGCTGGATCCTTCTGGACCAAGGCTGAGCCCAAGGTGCTCAGGGGTCACTGTCCATGGATGGAGATCACACCCTTCTGACTGGAGCAACACTGATGCTCCTCACTTTTCACTGCCTGAAACATCACTCCAGAAATCCCTCCACAGTTAAGCTGACCCTCTCATCTCCAGTGCCTTTTCCCACAAGGCTTTGTCCCTGGGCCATCTCATCCCCTTCTGAGTTTCTCCTCACTTCTCTCACACCCCTCACAAAGCCTGTTTGACTCTGTACTGGGAGCAGATAAGCTCTGTCAAGGGTGCAGAACAGCCCAGGGCAAAGCGAGGAGCAGATGCCAGCAAGACTAGGGATCCCTCAAGTTTAGCCTCTCTTGGGTGCCTTTTCCCATCACTTGGTTCCCCACCACAGCAGGTTACAGAGAGGGGAATCATTTGACTTTGGAATGTAATGCAAAGTAATGTGATTTGCTGCTCCTGTCAGGTCAAGGAAGTAAACTGGGCACCTTTGGGATATGATTAATCTCATCCTCCTGCTGATGTCTCAGATGCAGAGGAACCACATCAGAGGAACCACGTGGTGCAGGTGTTTGAAGTTAAAGGATAACATTCCCATCCAGTGTGTCCATTTGCACGTGTGCAGTGGCGTGGTAGGAAATAAAAGTGGTAATTTAAATGCTGCAGTCCATCTTTTAATGACTGGAGGGTGATGTGCTGTAAGAGAGACACTCACCTGGGGCTCAACAAACCACAGTTTAGAGCTGTTGCCAGATCCAGGCTGGTAGATGTAAGCAGAGTACACTGGAACGTGTAAATCTCTGTCAAACAGTGTGGCATAGTGATACAAGTTGCTGTAGAGCTGACAGATCCAGGCTGAGTCCTGTGGCTCCAGGGCATTTTCTCAGGTAGTATTCCTGTAGAAAAACTGAGGACAACTTGCAAAGGACATCACCAGCTCGCTGTGTCCCAGCCAGAGGCAGCTCGCCAACACCTGCAGCAGCAGCAGCCCCAGCATCGTGGGAGGATTTCAGTGAAAGGCTCTTGCTCCCCTGGAAGGCAAATGCAGAGGGACACTGAGCTTGGAGAGAGCTGGGCATGGCCCATGCAGGTGGGACAGAGCTGGCAGAGGAGCAGTCTATTCCCACTGCTCATTCATTGACAACTAAACTGGACTCACTTTCCTCTACTTCCAAAAGTCCAGGAATACTGTAACAACGTGTTGATTGTTATAACCACATATAAGCATAAGAAGTAATGAACCTCTCAACCAACTCCTGAGTTCTACACACTCATCATTTTGCATTTCACTGTTTTTTATAAAAATTTGTGCTCCAATGCCTATTTACTGCATCTTCTCTGCTTTTCAAATTAGTGGAGGCACTGCCTACATGTTGCCCTGAGCTGTGCACTTTCTGGATGAGAGATGTTCAGTGAGGTCTGTTGCCCAGTGATCCAACTCCCCTGTGGTCTTTTCTGTAAGACAAACCTCAATTTCTTCAACTTGTAAAAAATTCTATTGGGTCCTCTAGTCTTCTTACAGTTGGGAGATCAGAGACTCCTACATGAAGTACTTTTGGTAAGTTCTCCATATCTTAATAAAAAAAAAAAACCCAGGAATTTTAGCACTTTTTAAGGGAAATTGTTTTGAAGCCCAGATCTGGCTTCTCCCAGTGGATGTTCTCCTGATTTCTCCCTCAGTTTTCTTTCTATCTCATGTTAAAGGCAGCAGTCCAACCTCATGGCCAAAGCAGGGCAAGCTGTGAAGTAGCTGAGCAAATGCAGGGAAATGGAAACAGGTCTTATGACTGCAGTAGTGGAAAAAGGGAATTTTGAACCAGAGGACAGTACTGTTTCTACTTCAATGACTGGACGTGGCACTCAGGGCCACGGTCTGGTTGACAGGGTGGTGATTGATCATAGGTGTGACTTGATGGTCTTGGACATATTTTCCAACATAAATGATGCTGTGATTCTACTGAAAAAAAATGAGGTGTCATCAAAGCCTTCTCCTGAGTTTTCAGTTCCAGTGGATAAAGGAATTGAATAGCCAAAGAGATGCTAAATAGATGGAGGGCTGCAGGTCTTCAGGGCAAAGTAAATCACAGCGGCAGAAGCCAAATGCACATGAGAAAACAAAATGCAAGAAAGAGAAATGTTGCTTGGACAGGTGGATTGAGGAGATTTGTGCTCTTCTGGACTGTTCTCCTTCAAGGGCAGCAAAGATCCCACAGCCAGGGGCAGGATCTGTGAGCAAGGATAGAGAGGGAGTGGAGACACCTCAAGGCCAGCACACTCTTTACATCACCTAGGATGGTGATACATGCAGGTCTCACCTTACATGCCAAGTATGTTCACAGAATCACAGAAAGAATCATGGAATGGTTTGGATTGGCAGGGACCTTAGAGATCATCCATTTCCAAGCCCCCTGTTATGACACCAAGCAATGACACCTTTCACAGGTTGCTCAAAGTCCAATCCAATCTGGACTTGAACACTTCCAGGGATGGGGCATTCACATGTTCACCTTTGCCAGGTGTACAGATGAGAGTGAGCTTCAAGTGATGGGTAAAACACTGACCCAATCACACCAAATATTGGAGGTTCACAGAAAAGGCAACAGCTGCTTCTTCTGTTCTTCCCCTGTGTCCCAGAAGTGATCCTAAAGCACCTCTGCTGTGCAGCTCTCCCTCAAGGAACATTTTCTGTGTGAAAAGTAGAACCCTTGTCCAGAGCCATATGAAAAGTATCAGTTTTATGGAGAAAAGTGCAAGGAAAATGTAAGGATATAAAAGATTGACTATGTTACTAAACCCCCCCAAGGGCAGCAGATCTATATTATCCATTTTAAACAACTTTCCTCAAGCCTTTCTATGCAACACTCCAAATGCTGGCTCATGTCAACCCTTGAATTTTGGAGATAAATGCATTCAATCCATTCTTTCCTCACAAGGATCAACAGCTTTTTTAATATCATACAGTTCAGCTGAAAAAGTTGGTGTAGGATTTGGATATCTTTGGTTATATTAAGTCCACCAGAGCAGGTGCCTGTACATGCAGAACAGGTAACACTGAGGTGACAGAGGGGCCACCTCCTTGCCACCAATGAAGCACCACGCTGCTACAAACCCTCACAGCTGAGAGCTGTCAGGTTCCCTGTGGTTACTCTCACTCTTTCATTTTCTTTCAGCTTTAGAGACCAAATTTCAGTGCATTGTTTTCACTTTCTGATCCTCACCTGGCAAAACCTCTGAACTGCATGAGATAGAGGCAGTGAGCAACCACCACTGGAGGCTACAAGGCAGCTCTTGAGCCAGATAAGGGAGGAGGATGATAAGAAGCAGACCCTGTGGAGGCAGGGTGGTGTTTTTATCATGACAATTGTTCTCCCTTTCACAACTGGCTCAGCTGTAGAACTCCCACTACCCCCTCTTGCCCCTGGGGAAGGTCACATTCACACCTCAGGGTTTTCATCCCTTCTGATGGGCCATAAAAGCCTCAACTGCCCTGATGTGAGAGGCAGCTGAGAAGAGATCATAAACCACCACAGACCCCTGAAGTGTCCCAGACTCATTCCTGAGGCCTTCCACCAAAGGACTGAAAGCTCCCCCCTAGGTGAGGTACCTGGGCATTCCCACCCAGCCTGAGCATATTTTAACTCTCTGGACTTTTTGTCTGGGGGCTTTTCCCCCCACAAATGATGGACCAAGACTATGACCATCAATCAGCAGACATCAAAATAGCAACAATTAAATTTTGTCCCCGGATCCATGGGTGGTGAGGTCTTTCTGCTGTTATCCTTTCTTTCACTTTCGTTTTTACCTTTAAATATATTCTTAAGTGATATTTTAATGGATATATACATTATATGGATATATATATTTAATGGATATCTATATATAAATAAAAATATGGAGATATTTATATAGATACATATATGGATATTATATATATGGATAGTAATAAAGATAATAGTAACCAAAATTACTACATACGTCCTTTCCATTGCAACCAAATAGTTCTAAAATAAACCCACATACATATATACTCTTAAAAACACTGGTCATTCAGTGTTGTTTCATTCTAATCCATCCCAAGGGGTCTATTAACAAGAACCTGAGTTACTCTTCTCTTCTGCTCTCCCACACTCTGCAGTTGTTCCTCAGGTAAAATTTAAGTCCCAGTGTATTAAAACAAATCTGGAGCCTGAATTCTGAATTTGTGGAATTTTCTTTCCACCATGCAGTGATAACAACACACTTCCTCATAAGCTATAGCAACACTCATAACTGCACTTCAATTTCATGAACATATTGGTCTGTATAAAAATTAATCCATGCTGTGGTTTCATACAGGTACATTTTTAAGAGGATGAAATATCTTTACTTATTAATACAACCAGCTTATTAAGCCTCCTTTGATTTTTCTTCCTGGAAGATGTTCTTATATTAGGGCTAGGATTTCACCACGTATGTGGACTCCTAAATGTTGTTGAGATTTGGCTGCTTTGAAATTGCTCTCAGATATGCTACCAAGGTGGTCTGAGGCATGGAGCACATACCTTTGGAAAACAGATTTTCAGACTTGTTGAGTCTGGCCAAAGGGGGGCTGAAGGGCAGCCCAAATCAAAAGGCCAAGAACAACTAAGCTGAGCTCTTTGTGGCACAGCCAGGTGCTGTAACAAAGGGCAGCACCCACAGACTTGGGAGGCGCAGGTTGCACAGCAGGATAAAAATTGCCTCTAGGCAGGTACTACAGCACTGGGACAGGCTGTTGGGAAATGACAAATGATGAATTGCAGACATGACTCAAGGCTTAGCTGGATGAAAACACAGCTGAATTAGAGTCCTGTGGCTCTAATGATGTTGCCACAGGACTAATGATGTTGCCAAACAGCATTTCTTTGATCCTATGGTAGGTAGATACATCTCCCATCTTCTCCCCATCCCACCCCACTCTGGCCTGCCACACTCAGATATTGCCTGGAAAATTATGTCAACACGGTAAATAGCCAAATCCTGTGGTCCTGAGAGTTGTACTTTTAAGTCTTTCTATAGCCCAAAGTCATAGAAAACACACCACATACCTCAGAGGGCCAGGAGGAGGACACACTTCCAAAATCCTGGTTCAGACTCCTCCGGGGAAAAGACAGCAACTAGATGAGACCCCAGCCACTCATCTCTTTCCCTAAGGAGAGACTGATCTTTTCCAACAGTACCTGGACCAATTTGGTTCCTCTGCTAGCCATCCCTACGCTTCAATAAATACAAGCTTTGCTACTGCACATTAGTTATGCCAAGGATAATTAGCAGTTACGTCAACGTGATTTCCAGTTTGACTGCTGGCTGACTCCATATGGAAATGAGGTTGTTGATTGCAAGAGGAAATATGTCAGACCAGGCTCCAGAGAAAGAGCCTTGCTGCTCATGAGGCAGAGCAGCCCTTGTGGTCAGTGGCTGTGCCTTTGGTCATCTCTGCTGGGCTTGGCATCCCCTGGAGCCTGTGGATGTGGCACGGAAGGGAGGGCCAGCCATGTGATCTTGCCTTCACCTCTGAAGGTGTCACTCAGAGCTCACTGCCTCCAGCCAGAAAAGATGTGATAATGCTGTGGTGTAGGAGGTGGCAGACTCAAATCCTGGCCTAATTAAGAACATGTCCTCATTACAATGAGTTCACATGAAATTGGCCCTTGAGGACACACTAACACAAACAAACAGCTGTAGGATCTCGATCCTGGCTCACCTCATTTAAGTGACTTATAGTTCCAGGAGCTCTGGTTTTGGCTAAGCAGGATTCGCCCTATTTAAGGGCAGAATTCCCTGTAGAGTTAATACAAGAGGAATATCCACATTTCCAGGGCACAGCTCAATGAAGGGAATTGCACTATAAAAGTGTTTCTTCCTCTCTGATGACCATAAATATTAACAGAGGGACAACCTCTGACTTACACCTCCAACATTATGTGAGCTGAGTCCCACTTAATGTTGCCATCTTTGAAGTCATGATATCTATATCACATTATTTAGCCAAAGCTAAATAGAGAGACACAACAGAAAGACACAAAAGCCATCCATTTCCAAAGCCCTCTCCTTCTGGACAGATCTTCAAAGCAAACAGCTTCTCCTCATTCATTTTCATGAGCTTGATGTGTCAATCCAGCAGGAATTTCAGGGGAGTTTTGTAACCTGAGTGGGAGGATGTTTTCTTGAGAGCAAAACAAACAAATAATCAGCAAAGCAAGGAACAGGAGGGAAGGATGCACTTCATGCAATTCAGTCTGAGTGTTCTCAGACCAAGATGGTTGATGTGATTGCGGAAGACAACAGAGGGTAAGGAACAGAGATTATTTTTCTTACTTCCTAGCAGGGTTAGCTGTGTGTTTTAGGTCTAACTCAAGCCCAAAAGAGCTGATAGCACTACAAGATCACCTGAAGATGAGCTCATGCTAAACTGGCCATGGACTAGATGCAAATTTGGGTTCTTGAGAAGTGAAGTCAAAAGTTTTTTGTGCAGGTGACTTGCTCTGAGTCAGACCTCCTGCTGGACTAAGAGCCAGCTCATGGATGCAATGAAGCAAGTCAAAAGTCTTAGGCCTTTTCTGGGCTCCATTTTTGATCCAGCCTTAGTCTGCAACCCTCCTCTTCCATCTCAAACAGGTGACCTCAGAGGGGACCAGTGATGCCTCCTTTGTGACTTGGTTTTCTGCTGCAGGTACTATTTCATGGGACATGACCATTGCCAATGGGATGTATGGGAAAATCCTGAGTCTGGGTGCTATAGGTGCCCAATTCGATGCTCTTTTTCACTCAGAAAGATCCAGAGAACAAGATTATGGTAAAAATATACCTCTGTCCATAACAAGCATCTGTGGAAATTTTAGATGGGTATTTCTGTTAANATTAATTATTAAACCCATATTGTTCTATTGTATACATTGATCTTATCCAAGAATGAATTCTTGTAATTTCCATTAGGCCCCCCAAATATTCTTTCTCATGATTCTTGTTACGATTACATCGTTTCTCATGATTCTTATTATGATTAAACAATAATTATATTCAATTACCAAACAATCGTTACATTTAACAATGATATCATTTATCATATGATGATTATGCAGGTGTAGCTTCACTTGATCTAGAAAAAAAAGAAAGCTCAATATTCGTTCCCAGGGCCTACTTTCCCATGCCTACTCCCTGAATCTACTGTATGCAGTTCCCATGGTTTTTAGAAACATTTTAACCTTATGCTATCATTTCCAGCACTAGGTCAATAAGATGTGATGAGTCACAAAATGTGGTAGGCAAACTCAGCATTTCCTTTGTTTTGTGGGATTCCACACTGATGTGGTTCTGAAAGTGTTGTACATGGGCAGCATCTCATTTCCCAAGTAGGAGAGAGAGGAAAGGGAACATGGAGAGTGAATGGGTTTGCAGGGGTAACGCTAAACAGGATGAGAAAATCAGCCATAAGAATAGGCAAATGCTTCAGTGATGAGCTAAGATTTTCCTCATACTAAAGCAGACAGGGAAAAGCAGAAACCTGCATGTAGCCAGCTCAGACCTCACCTCAGCTGGCTCTTGGACAATGAAGGCACTTCCCTAAAACAATCTTCCCACCAGGGACTGACTGCCAGGACCCAGCTCTCAGTGAGGGACATTTTCTGGGGCAGAGAAGGCACCTGATGGGGTGAGGGAAGTGCTGGGCAGCAGTACCCAGAGCCCAGCTATGGGTCTAAGGAGAGGCTGTTTCATTCTTGAGAAACAAAAGCAAAAGCATCTGCTGTCACAAGTGAGGAAACCAGCTCAGCAAACCTGGTTTACAGGAGATGAATTTGAAATCCAGACTGGATGACAAGACACAGATCCCATAACAATGAAATTTTGGAAGGCTCTTGAGGTGTTTGTGGCGGTTTAACCTCTGGGGTTAGACCACACCTGGTTGCCCTCATCGGAGCTCTTGGCTGTCTTGGTAGAAAAAGTCAGATTCACCAGTTCTCTTACAGGGTCTTGTGTCTGGACAAAGAAAGAACAAATGCCACCATCATAATTTGGGTGTGGGGACCCCTAAACCAGAAGCACATCGACCTGAAGGTGGAGGATCTGAATGCAAAGAGATGGATTTAATCCAACTGTCCTGTGGGAGCCCTTGGAGACCCCATAGAGCTCAGGATGCAGCCAATCTTGAGCAGCCTGATGCAGCACTGATGGTAGATCTGCTGCAAGGATCTCAATGATCTTAGAGGTCTTTTCCAGCCTAAATGTTTCTATGATCCTAAAAAATACCTTTCTGGTTACAGAGGTTGGTGCAGAGGTTTCACCTCTGAGAATGGTGGGGAGAAGTAGTCAGTGTGAGTCAAGTCCAACCTCAAATGTCAAAAGGCAAATCTTTATGCAACCATGGACATTATGAAAAAAAATGTGCAGAGTTATTAAAAACAATACCAAAATACAGGTCAAAATGTGGGCAAAACTGGAGTAAAAAGAAGATTGAAAGTACAGGTTTAGCACTCAGTTTCTGTGTTCTGGTTCTTGTTTTTCAGTTAGCTGCAGATCAAAATCACAGAAATCAGCACAAAATGCAATGGTTGATACTTTCATGGGTTTTTTGGTGGTAACAACTGTTTCTTACAAATACAGAGCTGTTATCATCAGCCTAACCAGGGTATCCTGGGAGTCTGTACTACAGGAAACAGTGCTGAGAACATGACCCTTTCTTCACATACTGCTCTCACACTTGCTCCTGAGTACTATAATCATAGAATCACAGAAGTGTTTGGATCGAAAGGGACCTTCAAGATCATCTCATTTCAATCCTCTGCCATGGACAGGGACACCTTTGACAAGATGAGATTTCTCCAAGCCACATCCAACCTGACACTTCCAGGGATGGGGTAGCCAAAACTTCTCTGGGCAACCTGTGCCAGGGCCTCACCACCTTTACAGGGAAGAATTTCTTCCCAATATCCCACCTAAGCCTGCCCTCTGACAGTGGGAACCCATTGCCCCTTGTCTTATCCCTCCAGGCCCTTGTCCAATGTCCCTTTCCAGCTCTCTTGGAGCCCCTTTAGGCACTGGAAGGAGCTCTAAGGTCTTCCTGGAGCCTCCTCTTCTCCAGAACACTCCTAACTCTCAGACTGTCTCCAGAGCAGAGGTGTGGCAGCCCTCCATCCATTCCCTGTGGATGCATTGTTTGGAAGGCACCTTGGGGTTAGTGGCACAAACTTGCCATTAAAATCCATGCAATTATTTAATATCAACCTTTCAAAACATTGTTTTTCTGCAGGATTAAAACAAGGAACACCCTTCCTTATTGTAACTTAGGGCAACTGTTCAGCCAGATTATTCCATTACAGAGCTCTTCTCTCCTAAAGATCACAGGTGCCCTGCAGCTATTTGGGCATTATCTGTCAGTGCTTTTACCATGAAATCTTCTGCTCATCTGAAATTCATTCTCTCTGTGTGTTACATTGTGTATTGAACTTTGGTTTTTTACTCTTGGAAATCACTCAAACATTCAGAAAACAGGAACAGACTTAAAGGTATTATTTACTCTCAGACTACTCCTTCATTCCCCAAAGTATCTTCATTTAGCATCCATTCAGGCAGCTCATCTTTAAAAGGCTGCATGTTTTTTATCCTCAGTCATCCAAACAAATTAACCTGCAGAAGAAACCCATCCAAAGATAAGCAAATAATATTTACTAAGGGAAGGTAAAAACTCACAGCTTTTATTGGTTTGTCTGCCAGAGACTGACTTCGCTGTAGAAGACAAATTTCAGTGTGTTACAAACATTGCAAATAATATTTTTCAATTTCAATTTTGCAATTATTTGTAATAAACTTAGATGATTTTATTGATAAGCTTTGAGAAAAAATAATATGCCAGTATGGAGAATTTCTTTGTCTACCTTCTGCCTGGTAATGTTCAAGGGCAAAACACACAAGGTATAAAAACTCCAGACTTTTTGTTGGCTGACTATGTTCTTTGAAGAAACCCCATCATGAAAGTCCTGTCTTCCCAACCCCAAAGCTGCCAGGCTCTCAGGAGAGCAATAACACCAGCAATAAAACACAAGGCAATCAAGTTTTACTTTCAAAAAACCCCAACTATTTTTAGTACATATATTTCACTCCTTCCTACCCAGAGCACTGCAAAGGCGTCACACAGAGAAGGAAAAGAGCCTCATCAGGTTCTGCACCATGCTGAGATGGGGAAGAAGCTGGAGAAGAGGCTTTCCTGGAAAATAGATGTTTTTTGGCTATTATTTTTTTAGGAGAAGCAGAACAGTGTCAACAACCCTGGCACAGGAAGGAGGTTGTCTGTGCTAGATCATGCTCAGCGATCGTGCACGGGAAGTGGCACAACTCTTCCCCGTACACAGCAGCTGCTGAGACCACAGCACCCTGGTTTTGGCTGGGGATTGCCATGAGCCCCATGAGGCAGCTGCATGGGATCCTTCCCTTGAAGCAGAAAAGCTCTTTATCTTTGCCAGGAGCCATTCCAGCCAGCAAGGGTTTAGCTGGCAAAGCAAAATGGTGTGCGCTCAACTTGAAACCCATGGCAAAATTCTTTATGAGAAATGTCAGACTTGGTCTTCCTTTGGCTTGTCTCTGCTGTTAAGAACAACACCCTGCCAGCTGCAGGATGGGAGCCAGGGTTTCCTGAGCTCTGACCTCAGCTTTCACAGGTACTTGCCAAAGGACCATTGCAAACTCCTAAATCCTCTGCCTCAGCCTCCCTACCTTGATATGGCTGACATGAAACACTTGGGAGCTTTGTGAGTGTCCCAAATGGCACAGCAGATTATCCTGGAAAGGGCATTTGGTCCACCACCAACCTCCAGAAAGGTTCAATCCAGAATACACCAATCCTGGCAGCTGCCCGTCCCTTCTACTCATAAAAAATTATTTACTGTAGACTACACCACATGCCTGGGCAGCACATCTTTACTTGCATTACCTAACTGCATTGGCTGCCCTTACTGCTGGATTATTATTTTATACCTATTGTAAATCCTAAATGTGTTTGTTACTGACATTGCTGAAAGGTTGATTTAACATTCTGTCCATCAGCACATCAAGGAGCAGGAGGTCAGCATTATTATAAAATTATTTGGGTTGGAAAAGCGTTCTAAGATCACCAAGTCCAAACACTAACCCAGCACTGCCAAGGCCACCACTAAACCACATTCCCAAATGCCACATTTAAACATCTTTCAAATCCTTTCAGGGAAGGTGACTCCACCACTGTCCTGGACAGCCTGTTCAAACATTTGACAACCCTTTTAATGAATAAATTTTTGCTAATATCCAATCTAAACCTCCCCAGGCACAATTTGAGGCCATTTCCTGTACTACAATTGGTGATTCAGGACAGCTTTCAATAATTGAAAAGATTATTTACACAAGTCAGGCCAAAGGGGAAATAACCCACAAAATCACCATTTATTTTAGGTCCTAAAATATGTTCTTTCCTTTCGTCAATAATTCTATAACTGACCATCATTTTTGTTCTTCAAAGGTGTTTTGGAAGAGTTTTGAAATTCAGATTTGCAAATGCTTATAGCTGAACACACATATGCCTCGTTCCTAACATAAAATAAGACTTCAAGGTCAAAGTTCTCTGAAGTGAAGGAAGGAAGCATCACTACAGGTCAGATAGATCTCAAGCTCTTCACTGACCTCATCTCAGGAGGTGGCATAAAGTAGAAACCAGGTCAGCTTGAAAGAGATGAGCCTTCCTATGCTGAGCTTACTGGGACTAAATGAGAAAGGCCAAACACAGCTCACACCTGATCTGGGACAATGGAAAATCCCTTTTTTGGTGCTGTGACCATCATCATATGACCAGGAGGATCTCTGAATGTGCTGCTCAGTGCACAGAGTGGTTATTGATGGGGACATACATCTACAAAGCAGAGAGTACCCAGGAGCAGAAGATGCCTTCACCTCTCCTGTCCCAGGGACTCCTCTGCAATACTTAAAAACAGCTGCTAGAAACTGATGTGAGGAACTTGAGCAGGGTAAGAAAATGCTTGCACATGAAGAAAGAGGGGAAGTCATGCTTATCTTTAGAAATAAGAGGTTGGAAGGAAAAGATGGACCCTGGAACCTATAAACCTGGGAGGATGAGTTTCATTTAATTCCAGAACAACTGCTGCAGCCACCTTTCTGCAAGCACCTGTAAAGCAGCATGAGAAAGAGGGTTTGTAAAGACCAAGTCTGATTTCCTCTTGTGAGCTGGCAGCAGACCTTGTGGGTAAGGGAGAGACAGATGATTTCATATTGCTTTTTTTTACAAAGACTTTGGATCATGTCTCCCGTGGCAGTATTTGAGAGACCAGAGGCTGACACAATGCATTGGGATACCTGTGGGAAGTGATGGGAAGTGCTCCCAGAGAACTGCCTTTAATGGTCCACACCAGAGTGGAAGAACATGAGTTTCCACACAGTCTCCCAAGGTCCTGTTCAATGCCTTTATTGGTAGCTCAGCTGATGGAGGAGACCATATCCTTGTTAAATTCACAATCTCTTCCAAGAAGGAAAGGAGTTCAAGAACATGGGGGAGCGGGATTAATATTTAACAGGATCAAAACAAGTTAGAGACATATTCTAGGTGGGAAATACCTTGAAATTTATAACCATGGTAGGAGATCTTTCAAGATATGATTTTTCCACTTCATCCCCACTCCACTTCCACCATGAGAGTTAACAAAGGTCTGAGACACGGAATGGATTGGATTGGGACAGAGATGCTGTGGGGTCAGACCAGCCTGGGCACACACTGGAGGGCAGAGCAAGACCAGTATTGGAGATGTCAGAATTAATCTGAAATTACAGTGCCTGAAGTTGTGGGTGTCTGGTGGTGATGTGACAGTGCTGAATTCTGCAGCCCACCACAGCACAGAACACGATGGCACCAGGATATGGCATTTGGCATGAGATTCCTCAAAGATTCAAACACTGTCCCCAGTATCCACACCAGCAAAGGCCCAGCTCAGCACGGGCAAGGATGGGGAAGAACAGTTTTGGGAAAACAATGACAAACAAGATCAGAAAGTAGTTGCACATTGTCTATGTTTTGAGGAAACAAAAGTGAAAAAGCACTTTGGGAAGAGACTGCAAATCTTCTTATTGCAGAGAACTTAGAGCCCCTTCCAGTACCTAAAAGGGACTCACAGGAAGGCTGGAGAGGGAGCTTTTGCATTAAATAGGAGTGATAGTACAAGGATTTAAGCTGAAGGAGGGTAGATTTAGATTAGATACAAGCAAGAAGCCTCACAGGAAGGCTGGAGAGGGAGCTTTTGCATTAAAAAGCAGTGATAGTACAAGGATTTAAGCTGAAGGAGGGTAGATTTAGATTAGATACAAGCAAGAAGCTCTTCCCTTTGAGGGTGGGGAGGCCCTGGCACAGGTTGCCCAGAGAAGCTGTGGTTGCCCCTGGATCCCTGGAAGTGTCCAAGGCCAGGCTGGATGGGGCTTGGAGCAGCCTGGGATAGTGGAAGGTGTCCCTGCCCATGGCAGAAGGTTGAAATGAGATGATTTTTAAGGTGTCTTCCAACCCAATTTATGATTCAATGATCTTTACAGAGGTGGCCCAGAGTTACTGGCGTGAGTAGGACTGATCTGCTGCTGCTAGGAGGATTTTCCCAGCTGCCCTAATAATGTGAATTGCAGCTGCTGATCCTCCACTTCTATGATGGGGATTGAAGAAAGAAACTGTTTTTTTTTTTTTGTTCCTGAAAGAGTGAGGGGCATGGAAGGGCTATTTTCTTTCTTAAGAGAGACACTGCTCATGAATGTCTTTTTGAGGAATCATAGAATCATAGAATGGTTTGGATGAGAAGGGACCTTAAAGAACACCTGGTTGNATTTTCCCAGCTGCCCTAATAATGTGAATTGCAGCTGCTGATCCTCCACTTCTATGATGGGGATTGAAGAAAGAAACTGTTTTTTTTTTTTTGTTCCTGAAAGAGTGAGGGGCATGGAAGGGCTATTTTCTTTCTTAAGAGAGACACTGCTCATGAATGTCTTTTTGAGGAATCATAGAATCATAGAATGGTTTGGATGAGAAGGGACCTTAAAGAACACCTGGTTGCAACTCCTCTGCCATGGGCAGGGACACCTTCCACTATCCCAGGTTGCTCAGAGCCCTGTCCAACCTGGCCTTGAACATTTCCAGGGATGAGGCAGCCACACCTTCTCTGGGCAACCTGTGCCTCACTACTTTCAGAGTAAAGAATTTTTCCTAATACCTGATCTAAGCCTGTCCTCTGTCATTTTTCCCCCTTGTCCTGTCACTCCTTGCTCTTGTAAAAGGCTCCTCTCCCCATGTTGCCCAGGGAGGACGGGGAGAAGGATGATGATGATGATAACAGCATTGCAGCCATCCATTTTCTGCAGACACTCCTAGAAATTGTCCTCAAAGCACCACCAGCAGCACCAAGTGCCATTTCACAGCAGGAACCCTCACTAACAAGGAGGAGGAGAAGAGGTTTGCAATTCAATCCCCTAAATGTCTCACACCCCACTGATTCCCAAAGAAGGCCAGGAAGCCAGCCCCCTCCAGGTGTTACAGCAGCATGACAGAGAGGAGCCTCTGACCAACTGACAGGACACCACGTTGCAGCTTGTGCAAGGGGGAAGAGGGGACTTTCACAGTATTTATCAAACACACTGTCCCTGCTGCCTTGCCTCAGTTGGGTTCTGACTCTGAAACCTGAACTCCTGTTGGTGATCAATGGCAATTCAACTTCCCAGAGCAAATACTGGCCAAGGATGGGGAGTGAAGTTTTCTTCCCTGTGTTTTCTGCATTGCAAGGAACTTCGGTCAGGAAAAGGAAACTTGGTGACTGGGAGCGTGTGGGGTCATCAGCACAGATGCTTACCAGGCAGAAGTGAAAAGCAGAAGTTGAGGTCAGCTTTCTTACACTTGAGTTCAAAAGAGCAGGAATCTCCTCTTTTAAAAAGATGCCTGGGTGCAGCCAGGGCCCAGGAGCAGGATGGTGCCTCAGTCAAGTGTTCTCCAGCAGCTCACTGGGCATTATTCCCAGTCACTTCCTACAAGACAGAGCCCTGCTTGGTGTGGGGTGAGGTCAGGAGGGGACTTTGCCAGGCTGCTCCAAATCCCTAATCCCTCTTGGGAGCAATCTCAGTGTGACCCTGTCCCTTTGAGGGGATGCCACCAAAGGGAGAAAGCAGAAAATTTTGTGTGGGCACTGTGGGGTGGATAAAGCCCTGTGGCACCAGATAAAAGCCATAATTCCTGGAGATGGGAGATGAACTGGCAGGCAAGCATTAGCCTTGCAGCCCCTTGGCATGCCAAGTGTTGTTTTCCATCATTCCTTGCTGTCAGGTTTCTCCTGCAGCAGTGCCAGTGATGGGCAAATCAATGCAACACAGACAACAGCTCCCCAGCTGGGCCCACTGGCCCAGAGACATCTCCCCTCCAAACAGCTCTCTGGCCAGAAATTCACTTCCTTTCATGAGACCTGGCAGAGAAGAGAGGCTGGCTGCATGCCTGCCCTCGAGTCCTGCCCTAGTGTGCCCAGCACTGCATCCTCTGGACCACAGTGGGGTGTCCAGAGGTATCAGGGCATGTCTGGGGGTCCTGGGGCCAGGGCAGTATCTGGGGCTGGTTGTTCATGGTCATCCATGTCTATGTCCTGAGTCTATAGGTTTTTGTCTGGCTACATGGTGTGTGTTTAAATCCAAAGGATCATAACTGCAGCTACCAATGCAAATCAGCACTTGTGCATGGAAGAGCATCAGCTGCAGCTCTTCACCTGGAAAATGACCCACTGCACTAATAATTCTCCTTGCTCTTTCCCCCATGTGAAAATAATGTTGGAGCAGACTTGCTGTCCCAGTGGAGCTACTTTGCACAATGTCCATCAGCATAGTCCTGGCTGAATTTTCACATTTTCTTACAGAATCACAGAATCTTTAATGATGGAAGGGAGGTCTTGAGATCAACCCCCCTGCCTGCCTAGAGCAGGTTACACAGGAGCACATCCAGGTGGGGTTGGAATGTCTCTAGAGAGGGAGAATCCACACCCTGCCTGGGCAGCCTTTTCCAGTGCCACCCTCACCATAAAGAAGTTCTTCCTTGTGTTGAGGTGGAACTTCTTGTGTTTTAGTTTATGGCTATTGCTCCTTGTCCTGTCACTGAGCACCACTAAGAACAGTCTGGCACCATCCCCTTGACACCTACCTTTATATTTTTATGTATTGGTGACATTGTAGGTTTGCAAGGTCCTTCTGATACACTCTGGGTAACAGAAGACAAGGATAGGAGGAGAACCCAGATGTCCTGACAAGGAGCAGAGGATAAAAAAAAAAACAACCCAGCTCTTACAGCTGCCCATGAAACTGATACAATTTACATTTCACTGCTTGGATTAAAATATGTGCCCTTCAATTCAGAGCTGCTGCTGCAGGCTGGGGTCCCAGCAACGTAACAAAACATTGGAGCTGAACATGTGAAGGCAGATATTTAATTCTGCTGCTAATGGCAAGCCAGAAACCTTGGCAAAAAAGGGGAAAACAGCCAACCAAACAAGTTACTGCATCAGATGAGTGGCAAACCCAATGGGTCCATGTCAGGAGTGAACTTGTGGCCTTTAAACTCACAGGATGGTTCCATACTTGGGGTAATGTCATAAACGTGCAGCTCCAGGGGCACCATAAAAATGGAGAAAATGTCCCAGGGTACAGCTTGTGGGTGCAGAGAATGTGTTATCACCCAAATGCTGAGCTCTGTCCCTGGGCTGAACTCAATCCAATGGAAAAGTTGTCCCTACAGCTCTGCTGGACTGCCCCGTGGTCCATAGCCCTGGAAGGAGCAGCTGACCAGTGACACAGCCAGTGTACAAGCTGGTCTCTCTGGCTTTTAGGGTCAATTACAGGTTGATTTAACCTTTACTGAGAGCTCCAGCTACAGGGGAACACAAAGCCACTGGTGGTGCTGGAAGTATCCACAGTCATGGCATTCCATGGCATTGATTTCCACCGTGTGGGACTTTGAGATTTGGTAGGAACCTTAAGCACTGATTTGCTCTTTCTAGGCCTCAATTTAGACTTCAAGTGTTTGGTTTGGCTGGTGACTGGGGCCACTTCTCCAGGCTGAAGCAGCCCTTGCCACATGCCCATCTGTCCAGGAGTTTGTCAGCTCATAGGGTGCTGTAGAACCAGCTTTCAACCAGCTCCTTCTCAAACAGCAAATCTGAAAGAAACTAAAATTAAAAAAAAAAAAAAAAGGAGCAGCTGCACTTGTTTTTGCTGCAGGAAGTTCTCTGATGGGGAGAAAACTTCCTTATAAAAATTAAGCATTCGTTAGCACTTCTTGTTCTTCACTTCGCAGTTGCCTTCAGGTCATCGCAGTATCGTTGCCTTTTTGCACCCATCATCCAGCCTGCTGTTGCTCCAGTGGACAATAATCCCCCCAGGAGTTTCAGCAGCCTCCACTCCTCAGGACAAGATACAAAAATGCAACACTATTTTTATCTTGCAGTCTTTTTTTTTTTTTTTTTTTTTTTGCCTCTGTCCTCCCTGGGCAAGCCATTTTGCCTGTGTGTCTCTCCCTCCTGACCCAAATCACTCCTGCTGGCAGTAATCTTTAGCTGTTGAGTTCAAGATCTAATACCAGCTAATATTTTATCTTCTGTTTCCAAACCAGCACTTCATAGCAGACAAACAAACCTATTTCCTCATTGCAATGATTTTTTATGTACCATAAACCTTTTATCACCTCCCCTTTGCTGAGGATATTCCTTCCTGCCCCCAAGCTTGGCTGAGCTTTTAACAACTTCTACTTTGGCCACACATTTGGAAGTGCCACCAGAAAGGATCAGTTTGGGTGCCTCTGATGTAAATTTATCACCTTAGGCTAAAATGCCTGGGCTGTTTTCCAGTTCTCCCCACCTGTGGCATCACCACTGTTAGCTCAAGAATAACAAAAATCCAGCACTGAACATTACTTGCAGCTAATAATGAGCCGAGCAAACAGCAGCTCTGACAGTGACCTGTAAGAGAAAGTTCTGGAGAAATAGAACTCCAAACCACATTTATTTATGGGCAACCTGGTCTTGTGGAAGGTGTCCCTTCCCATGGCAGGGGGGTTGGAACTAGAGGATCTTTAAGGTCCCTTCCAACACACACCATTCTATGGCTCTGTGATTTCACAGCAGGGCAGAATTAAGGTTTCTGTTGTTGTAAGGTTTACATGAAGTATTTAACCTGGCAGCACAGGAATGGTGCATGGGAATGACTTGCTGGTGGCTCCCCATGGAAATTCTCCAAATTGCATCCATGGCTGCACCTGCCCCATGGCTTACACAAAAGTTGCTGTGCTGGGACCAGAGGAAGTGTCCTTCATCCATCACCTGAGAAACATCACTTCGGATCATCCATGCTGACACTGTCAACTTGTCTTCTCCTGATATTCTGCCTTCCACCAGAAACCCAGAGGCACCACATGGATCCTCCTGCCCTGCTCCTGCCAAGGGATCAATGCAGCTTTCCATGACTGGCATGGCTGAGCTACCAAAATGCCCTGAAATTTCCCTGCAGGAGAGGTGGCATTAAGAAAAACAGCAAGTTAACCTGTATTGTATGAGGTTGGCAAAGAGACACAGCCCTGTGCTGGCCAAAGCAGCAAGTCCTGGCATTTCCAGGCTCCATGACCTGCACTGGGAGAACCACAATGATTGAGGCTTGTACTGACATGGGCAGAGCTCCACCAGCAAGAGTTGTTATTGAACTAAACTCCTGGCAGCTGCTGGTGAATAGGTTGACTTTGTGTCAAAAATCTCTCAGAAGCAGTAGAAAAAGGAAGAAAATTACAGGATGCATTTGTTTCCAAATATGCCGGGAAATTATCCTGATCTGCAGCTGACAAATGCTTGGGGGAAGTTTTCCCCAGAGATGTGGATGGGCTGAAGGTGGGTTGTGGCCAAGGCAACCCCATGGGGGAGATCAGGGTGTAAAGGGAGCCAAGCTCAGCATGCAAGGAGAGGAGGGGAATCCTCCAAATCTCCAGGGGCAAAGAGGGAAATGACTATTTTGGCTTCTCATCTTCATAAAGGAGAAAATCTCCAGGTCCCAGAGCAGCTGGTTTGGAGACCAGCCTTGTCTGCGGGTGGTGTGGCTTCCATGAGTGTGTGCTGCACATTCTCCAGGGTCCACAGACTGCCAGAACCACCAACACAACATGGTCACCCCCTATGACCATCCTTCAATGATCAGCCCCCATGCTCATCCTTCCATGATCATCCTTCCATGGCCATCCTTCCATGGCCATCCTTCCATGGCCATCCTTCCATGCTCATCCTTCCATGGCCATCCTTCCATGGCTATCCTTCCATGATCATCCTTCCATGGCCATCCTTCCATGCCCATCCTTCCATGATCATCCTTCCATGGCCATCCTTCCATGGTCATCCCCCACAGTCACCCCCCACGGTCATCTCCCATGGTCATCCCTTCATGGCCGACCCCCATGGTCATCTCCCCACAGCCAACCCTCCAGGGTCATCCTTACCCGTTCATCCCCCCATGGTCATCCCTCCAAGGGCAGTCTGGGGCCCTGTCCCCTTCCTGCCACCTCATGCCTCCTCCACCTTTGCCCCCAGACCCCCAGGCCCTCCCGTTAACCCATCCCAGGAGGGTCCTGGCTCCCAGCAGGGTGGTGGCAGAGGGATGCCTCACCTGATGAGCTGTCCCCACTGTCCCCAG
>VZTT01019223.1:57574-116318 GCA_013400855.1 Buphagus erythrorhynchus | reverse complement strand
TATATTAGAATAAATATTCTTTCTTAGAATAAATAGAGCACAGTTAAACATGACTCTTTTCCCCCTTCCCGCCTTTGTCTCAGGTGCTGGATATGACTTGCCTTTTCCTTGAAGCCTTTAAAATTACACAGCATCTCATGTATATCAGGCATGGAAATACTCTCCCAGTTATGATCTTTGGATGGCTGAAGAATTGCATGTCTGCTTTTGCCCTTCAAAGGACTGTAGAAAATCACAGAATGGTTTGGCTTGGGAGGGGCCTTAAAGATCATCCAGTTCCAGCTCCCCTGCCACGAGCAGGGACACCTTCCACTAGACCAGATTTCTCAAAGCCCCACCCAACCTGACCTGGAACACTTCCATATAAAGTTAGTTGAGTGTCATGGTCCCATTTAACAGATGTGGAAAGTGAGATGCGAGCAGGCCTTCCCACACTCATCACAGCCCCATCCCAGGAGAGCTGGGGCCTGGCCAAGATGGGATGGAGGAGATCTGGAGCCAAGAACCCAACTGGGAAGAGAAGAAGGGGAAAGAAAGGTCCAAAGATGCCTCAAAACCACCAGTTGTTGGCAGGGTGAGGACATGCTAGGGTTGTGGCTTCACCTGTTGTGGCAGAGAAACCCTCCTTCTACCATTTCGGGCTCCTTCACTCTGCCCTGAAGTATTCTCACTGCCCAGAGGGGAAAAAAAGACAACAGAGGTTTGAGTGGTTCTCTGCTGGTTCTTTATTTCATCCCTAGAAGATGAGGGCCAAGGAGAGACTGACCCAGGAGTTTATCTCAGATTGATCCAACAAAAAAGCAACAGTGAAGTGAAGGGTGGCTGCACTCTGAAACAACCTCACTTCCATGAGCTGCCATGATGGTGATCCAAGCTTCTGGGTGTGAGGACAGGCATTTTTACTTTTTTCTCCTAATCATGGAGCCATCTATCTTCCAGCCACACAGCCTACCCCTTGGATTTGTGCTTGCTGACAACAAGTCTCCTTTCTCACTTACCTTTCACTGACTACTGGGAAGCAGGCCAGGCAGTGTGGCCACAGGTCACGAGCTAAAAACTCCTCTTGTGGGGCCAACACACTTGGGGTGGTTTTTTCTTTTCTCACCAGTCTCGTGAGGCTCCTGGAGGACCTGGGAGCTGGGCTAGCACTGCTAGCTTTTGTTGGAAGACCTCCACGATCACTAACTGCCTCTGCATTTCTCACTAGGGCCCTACATGTCCCAAGTGCTCTCCATGCTCTCCACAGCTATGAGAATCTCAGTCTTCCTCCCATAGACCTCACAGTTTAAAACCCAAGATGGGAAATCACTAATTCCTGTGATGCCTGCTCAGCCTTTGCCTCAGGAATTCATCTCTAAGAGGGCCACAGGACAGTGTGCACAGAAAAAGTTGGTAGAGGAAGGAGACCAAATACAGCATTCTTGAGGGGAAAAAAGTATCTGTGTGTATCCCTTCAGTTAGGAAGGTTTACAAAGTAGCTTCACAATGAGAAACAGTGCCTGCTCCGGAGGTTTTACAGTCCCAGCAATCAGAATGAAATAGCAGGAAGGGGAAAGGCAGAAGCAGGAGATCTGTATGTCCCTGCCTTACACGGAGCAACTGTGCTCAGTTTGCAGGTCCAAGGCATTTTTAAGCCTATAAATAAACCGGGGACGTTAATGATGCCATTAATCTCTGCTGGCCGCCGTCGCAGCTATTTTCAGTGGCGAGGTTACCTTGCCTCTCCAGCAGAAGTAGGTCTCTACTAGCAGGGAGGGTCGGGCGAGCAGCGGACGGAGCCGTGTGCCCGGGGCCGGGGCCACCGCCCTGGGCAGGAGGATGCTGCCACCGGCCTTGGCAGCCCACCAGGAGGAGGTGTCCCGAGAGCCAGCCCTCCTGGCTCCCAGCCTGCAGGGAAACACAGCAAAACAGACGTCAGATAATAAACAGCGGGGAAAAGCAAAGTACTGCCGGCTGCAGAGGGAGGCTGGCGGCTGCTCCCGTCTGCAGCCCTTATGGCAGAGATGCCTTCTTCATCTCCTACGAGGAGATACCCCCGATGGAGACCCTCTGCTCCTCTGCGAGCTGCTCCCCCACCTCTGCCTTTCCAAGGACAGAAAGTGGCAGAGCTCGGAGCTGCAGAGTAGAGGGGGAGCCTGGGAGGGGCAAGCCAGGGCATCCCAGCATCCTGGTCCAGGGCAGGGAATGGCTGGGGCGCAGCTCCCTGCAGAGAACAAGGTCTGCCCTGAGACAGCTACTTGCCCCTCACACCAATAGCCAGTGCTTTCTTCCCTCTCAGGCAGAGGGGGAGAAGAGCTCCCTTTCTTTTCCACCCAGGAGGAGCAAGAATGTCATGCACTTGGATGGTAAAAGCTGCTTTTTCTCCTTCCTCCTGTGAGGAGAGAATCCTCAGGACATCTGCTTGGGAAAAGAGCAGCCTAGCATTTGCCCTCACATGGCACCCAGAGCTGGTTTGCCTGTGGGCAGTGTAGCCCTGGGGTTTATCTTACAAAGGTACCTCTTACAAATGCTTGCCTCATCTTACAAACCATGCTTTTGTTTATTTTACTATTTCTGTTACAATATGCCAGGAAAAGATTTATTCCTAACAGTTATTGAGGTTCACACTCACTGGAAATAGGTGCCTTTGAAAACCACGTCTACACATTGCTTTCCTTTGACCTGCCCCCTCAGGTATCCAAAATGGTCAGATACCACCACATGGGATTAGAGATATTAATGTTCCTGTACCACCAGAAAACAACACTGGCCAATTTTTTCTTTTCTATGCTGCAATGAGCTTAAGATGTTGAGACATTCACCAAATAATATTACAAAAGAATTGCTCACACTCTGGTCCCAGATAACATTTGTCTACTCTAGCTATTAGGATTTATTCCCCCAAAGCATTCAGTGGCACCGGAGTTTCTCCCCAGTCTTCTCAGAAAATACAGACTGTTTTCTTCTTTGTGTTGCTTAGTAATATTTCCTGAATTCTTAATATCTATACTGGTCTGACTGTCAGCTGCTCATAATGTACCATCTAGAAAGAATTAGGAGAAATGTGGATGTTTTTCTTACCCTCTTACAAGGATATTTTGGGGCCAGAGGCAGCAATTTCTCTGTGGAAGATCCACCCCACTTAATGTGGCTTGCAGCTCACAAACAACACAACCTGTTCACTCTCAGGAACTGCTAAGAAATGCATTTCATTTACTCGAGTTTTGCTATTGTGTCTCAACTATATCCAATACGCAATCTGAAGGCACTACTCATGCTGCAGCTTCCCTGCTGCAGTTGCTGTCTGGCCTCTTTTAGGGATCGTACAGGATATGAACATTTGAAGGTCTCTGGAGGCCTGGGTGGCTTGTGCACAGCAAAGTTTGGTTCTGCCTACAGCCACTTTGGCAAGGAGAGACAGACCTGGATCCTGCACCGTGCACTGGCTCAGTGAAGCGGGGCTATGGACTCCCATGCCAGTAGTAATCTGAGACATCAACCCCAGTCACAACTGACTGGAAGTTTCTTTGCTACTTTAATGAATCTATGCAGTGTTAAGCCATTTTTTGCAAAGCTGTGACAAAGGCTCCTGATTGATCCCTACTGCCTGTATCTGGTACTTTGGGAAGCCCATCAGCCTCATTGCTCTCTTGAGATGCTGCCCTTCCAAACCCGCTGATGAAGGGCAGCAGGGAGCAGGCACTGCAGTGATTCTTTGGCTCCACAGAAGTGTCTGTTGGTCACATCCCCAGCAGCTTCGGCAGACTTGGTGCTGTTGTTATTAAATCCTAATCTCTACTTGTGGACTTTTCTGGGTAGTTGCTAGGATGAGAATTTTCTTTATCAATGGAATTTTATCAGTTGGGTTTGCTTGCCATCCACTAGCTTGTCAAACTCAGAGATACAGCCATCTAAATCTTATTGGTATAAACTGCAGCAACATCACTCTCTGGAGGGAAGTGGGGGAAAAATATATATTTTTTATATATACTCAAAGTATATACTTTATATATACTCAAATATACTCAAAGGTATATTCTGTGTCTGGAGAAACTGCATGTTCAATAAGAAACCAGCTTACAACTGCAATCTTGCACAAGACACACAAAGATACTCCAAACAGACTTAACATTCACCTTGACAAAGTAATCAGCCTGTCAAGCAAAGAAAGTCATTGTGGCCAGAGTGGTCATGGAAGGTAACTAATACTCTCCATCTGCAGCATCAGTCAAATAAGGAGTTAAAATACTATGGGAGAGGAGATCTAAAATGTTAGAGAAGAAAACATAAACATAGGAGTGAAGACAGCAGCATGTGATGGCCAAAAATGGAAAATAAATGCTAGAAATGTTTCATATTGACCCAAATAAATAACAACCTCAAATGAAGTGGTTTAGGCTTGTTTCATATGGTAAAGATATAGGCTAGCCTGGTCTCAGGCTAGTAATTTGCTTTCCCTAGAACAAAATAAAAGGCATCCATTTATCTTGGCTATGAAAATGTCCTTGTCAGATGTCAGCTGAGCTCTCGCTGGGCAGGTCACCTATCTCCTCCCATCTTCAGAGGAGACCCATAAACCACTGCCCCCCAAACACGATATATCTGTGCATCCTGAGCAGTTATCCCTTCTCTTCTCTGAGCTGCCTGAATTGTCTCACAAGGCACAGACCTTTCCTATGCCTGGAAAATCCTGCTAGAGAAAAATATCACTGCTAGTAGTAGTGATAATGGAAGACATCCCTGCAGCCCCCTGAACCCTCACAGGGTTAAAAGTGACTTCCATGGCAATACCAGATATAAGAATTCTTTCTTGCTGACCCTGCTTCTCACCTACCCCAGAGCATGGCTCCTGCTGACACAGCCCTTCCTGGCACCAGGAGGGAAGTGTGGAGGACCAGAGCCCAGAATGAACCAGTCATAAATAAAATCCAGTGAAAACTTGTTGCTCCTTAGAAATAATCACCAGACAAAGAAAAGACCCAACTCAGAGAATTGCCTGCTTGGCATACCAATGATGAGGTGATGGACTGCAACTCAGAGGTAGGAGGAAGCAGCTAGAGCAGGAGTGGGCATTGCTGCCAAAGATTAGCTTCAGACTAAAGCCAGTGTTTCCACATTTCCACAAAGTTGGAGAGAAGGGTGACAGGTCTCATCACATGGGCAATAGCTGGAGTGAGATGGAGCTGAGCCCTGAACCAAGGCGTGAGTGAACCATACATGGAACCTCTGACTGACAGCACTGGTGTCTCCAGGGAGTCCTGAGGACTCACATTGATCTGCACATTCAGGAGAGCAAAAAAAGTAGTGATTTATCAGATCAGTCATAAAAATGTGAAAATCTGTCTTGTTAATGTTGACAATTAACTCTTATGTTTGCCTGGGGGAAAGGTGCTGGTGCCTTTCCTCTAGGATGCTCAGGTATGTGGCAGCGGAAGCCTACTGTTGCCTTCTGTAGAACCAGAACAATGCTGTGCTGGCAGGCAAGAAAATGACGTGGCTCCTCTGGACCTAAGTGAGCACTGAGCAGGACACAAGAACACTGGAAATGCCCCTAGCTAAATGTGATACTCCATCGTGCTGCTGAAGCAGCAGAGCCTCCTCCTGCTGCTGCTCTGAGCAGGCTGCATTCGCTGGTTTGGGTTTCTCAGAGTCCTGGAGGAGATGTTAGATGGTTGTGAGATTCAGTCTCTAATTAGGTCCCTGTAGTGGTGAGATTGCTTCCTTTATAATCACTCAGTGGGAACTGGTACTTTATCCTCTGTACTCAAATTTTTATGTCTCTCACCCTCATTTTCTCTCCAATGCCCAGAGTTGCCAGTCCACAGGATGACAGCTGCAAAAGCCTCTGACATTCACTTTAAGAACGATTCTTTTCAGCTGCTTCACATTTCCTTTTGACAAGCTCTTCCAGTGATATTTACTGCAACTAATGAATTAACTCACAGCTGGACCACTTGCTAGCCTTTTCAGTCGGGAGCTGTTTTAAATCTTGATTAGCTGTTATGATTTGTAAATCTCATAGAACTGCTAAGTCCAAGCTTTCCTGTCTCACACTGTGATCAGGAGACTGTTCCTAGTCATGCAGAGCAGCAGTACACAGGCATTAGGCATTTAGGGGGCTTTACCTCTGCAGCAGTTAGCAAAACACTGTATTATCCACAGGAAGTAGTTCAATTCACAAGTAAAGGTATTTGGATAACTTGTAGTGTGTCGGTTTTGCATGGCCTGGGTTTTAGTAGCAGGGTGGCCACAGAGGTGGCTTCTGTGAGTAGCTGCTGAAAGCTTCCACCATGTCCAGCAGAGCCAATGGCTGATGGCTCTGAAGATGGACATGCTGCTGGCCAAGCCTTGGCCAATTAGAAAGGTTGATCACGCCTCTGTGATTACAGATTTAAGAAGAAAATCAAAACAAAGTGAGGTGTGTGCACAGTGTTAATTCCAGCTAGAGAAGAGGAGGAGGTGAGAATGTGTGAGGAAAACAGCATGGAGACACCAAGGTCAGTGCAGAAGGAGGGGCAGGAGGTGCTCCAGGTGCCAGAGCTGAGATGCCCCTGCAGGCCATGGTGAGACCATGGTGAAGCAGCTGTGCCCCTGCAGCCATGGTGAGACATGGGGGATGCAGAGATCCACCCACAGCCCATGGGGATCCACAGGGGATGCAGAGATCCACCCACAGCCCATGGGGATCCACAGGGGATGCAGAGATCCACCCACAGCCCATGGGGATCCATGGGGGATGCAGAGATCCACCCACAGCCCATGGGGGAGGTGCCCACACCAGCGTAGTTGGATGCCTGGAGGAGGCTGTGATCCAGTGAGAGACCCAGTGAAGAGAAGGGGCCCTGCTTCCAGGCTGGAGCAGCCTGTCCTTGAAGGACGGCACCGTGTGGAAAAGGGACCCATGCCACAGCAGTTTTGGGAGGACTGCTGCTCATGAGATTGGAAACACACTGGAGAAGTTCATGGAGAGCTGTCTCCCGTGGGAGGGACCCTATGGTCTCATTGGGGAAGGACTCTTTGCCCAGAGCAGTGGGAGATCTCGGGTGATGAACTGACCAAAACCCCCACGCCCGGGAGGAGCTGGGGCTGGAAAGGTGTTTTAAGGGCTTATTTTACTTCTCATTATCCTCCTCTGAGTTTATTAATAACATATTCACTTTATACTTCCAAGTTGAGTCTGTTTTGCTCTTGGAATGTTTTCTCCTGGTCCTTATCTCAACTCATGAAGCCTTCATTTAACTTTTCTCTCTTCTGCCCAGCTGTGGTAGGGCAGGATGAGTGAGCAGCTTTTGTAGGTGCCTGGTGTTTGGCCACTGTCAAACCACAACGGTTTTTGGTGGAGAATGTGGGCACTCACAAGGACTTTGAGATAAGGATATTAATTGGGACAAATATTGGGCAAAACAAGTATTAAACTGTGTTATCAAGTAGAATGATAGTGAGGGATTTGCATTGTAATTGTAGTGAAGGGTCTAGGGGTGGATTTTGTGTAGTTTGTCCATTTTTGTTCTGTATTGTGATGATGTAATTTTTGGATCTGGTGTGGGGAACATTTTTCTTTTCTTTTCTTTTCTTTTCTTTTCTTTTCTTTTCTTTTCTTTTCTTTTCTTTTCTTTTCTTTTCTTTGTTTAGTTTATTTGTTTTTGTTGTTCTAAGTAAAGATTGTATGTTGAATGTGGATGATTTTTTTTTACTGCAGACTTCCATGGTCATTGCCAGTCCTTATATAAGCTGTCTGATACTGTTAATATTATTAGCCAATGCCGTTGTTATTCCATGGAATTCATGGAATTTGTCGTCATCCTGGTGCAAGAGAAAACAACCTTTAAGTGAGGAGCTATTAAAATCTGCCCTGAGGCATCCAGTTCTGGGCGGAAGGGTGTGTGGAGGGATTTGGGCAGGTTCCTAGGGCGGTTATCATCTCCCATTGCCTGAGACTTTACTCCTGAACAGGTAAACAGCCCTAACAAACTGGCCCGTGGACTGATAGAAGGGAACCATTACACATGCTGAAGCCCTGCTTCCCGGAAGTGTCCGAGCATGGCTTGTTGATGGGAAGTAGAGACTGACTTTTCCCTTCACTTATGCACATGCTGATTCTCACTTATTTCTTTTCTTTCACTGCAACAAAACTGCCTGATCTCACCCTCTGGTTGTTCTCCATCTTATTGTCTCTCCTGTCCTATTGGCAAAGGGAGCAATAGGGTGGCTTAGTGGGCACCCGGCACCCAGACAGGGTCAACCTGCCACAGATAGCTGGAAAAGAAAAGGTCTTACTACTTTAAGCCTGTGTGAAAAAATATGCAATGCAACACATACTACATTTCACAAGCATCTTGCACAAGTGATATTACACAAATGTACCTTTCTCCACATTATTTTGCAGATCCTCTTTTCTGTTTCTAGCTTCTGAGCACATCCTGAGCAATGAACAACAGCCCAACATTTCAAATTAGGATCCTTATTTGAGTTCCTAAATAAAATTAGTCTGATTTGTACAGATTCTGCCCTCTCAAGTCCCAAGACACTTACAGGGTCAGCAAGTGTTTGGCTGTCAGTTTGTTCATATTTTGGCAACCAACTGTGCATTTAGGCATCTAAATTTTCAGTGATTTGAATTCCAGCTCTAAAATTCTGGCCTAGAGGTAAGCATCAAACTGGAATTTGTAGCCCAGGGGCTGGGAATACACTAGTCAGGCAGTTGCCTAAGTTCAGGATGAAAAGTTAAAGCGCATGGAGCCTTTTCACTTATCAGAAGACTTAGAGCAAAACAGGAAGTTATTAATATCACAGCCCAAACTGACTTGAGAGTCAGACAATATCAAACAGAAGGTGTCTCCCCTTTTTCCTGTTTATCTCTTGCTAGCTCAGAAGACAGGGGAGATGAAGAGGCAGAGAGTTTCATAATTCGGTGCTACAAGGCAGCGAAATTGAATCAGCAGGCTGTACATCATTACACAAAGTATATGGCATCACTTTCCTCAAGTCTTTAAAGCTTTTGCTGTACTTTTAAACAAACAGGGAAGCTATTTTGAAATGATGGGGTGGAACATGACAAAATAATGCAGTGCAATGGCATGCAGGAGTTCAGACAAAGTGAGCAATAAATGAAACTACAGGGGAGGGTAATATGCTGCCTTGGTATAATTATCTTAGTAAAACACTGGAACTACAGAACTTTCTCTTGAGAAAGTGTCATTTGATTTTTAAATAACACAAGTCATTAGGATTACAGTTTCATGTCGTGTCTGCATGATGGTTTATCAAAGCAAGATGAAGTTACTGGCAGGGTCCTGGGAGGAAGCTCCAGGGTAAAGGAAAAATACTGTACAGAGCAGCTTACCACCACACAGTACAGAAATCAGCAAAACTTGCTGGACTCACGGCCCAGCCTCACCACATCACCACAGCACACACCAGACTGCACTCAGCTCTCTGTTTTCACTGCTGCCCAACACAGTTATTTTCTTTCAAACAAGGACAATTTTAAAAATTGTCCATTCTACAAGGGGACTGCACATAGTCCCTCCTTGAAAGACAAGATCGAGCAGGAAATCCTGCGCTGAGAACAGCTAGCAAGGTCAAAAATGGAGTGCCAGCCTGTTGGGATGTGGGGTCATTGGCTGGCTGAGCTCTTTGTGTTTTGTCAACCACTGTGGAGGTAACATGGCCATGGAGATGCCTCCCTGGCCTCCACATTTGCAGAGAATTTATTAAAAGACTTATGCTGGGCACAGAAAAACTGGCACTGAGCAGGCAAAAGGCAAACCCCAAGAATATTTATTTGTTTTGACTTATGATTGGGCAGGTCATACTTCCTAGTGTAACTTGGCTGTTCTGGAGAAAACAAAACACAAAACACTCTAAGTACGTGTCAGCTCTCTGGGAGAGGTTTCCTTTCTTTTGGAGAAACAGGAGATTTCATGTGAGGATTCATTCACTAGGTGCTTTCACTCTTTCAGTTATTTAGAGGTTTGGGCCTCTTTCTTTTTTTCCCATCCTATTCCACTCACAGCCACATGAAATAAATTCCTAGAAGGAGATCACTCCCACAGAGCCTCACATCTCTCAATTTACGCTGGCAAAACACTGTTAGTACATGCAGAAAATTTAAAAAATAGAGGTGAATCTTCTTTTCTGTCTTTGATAAGGTTTCAGCTGCAAACAAAAGGCAAGAGTCACACTTTCTTTCCACTGAGGTTGCAGATGTCAAACAAAAACATCACAAATTTCATTGCTGCTTAAAGGAGATCTGCTGTACACGACTTGCAGAAAACACTACCTCTGACAAGATTTGTTAACTACAGTACTGATGTACACAGTACACACAGGGGGAAGGCTGTCCCCCCAGAATGGCCTCTTTTCTCCACTCAGGCCATTTTAGGGGTGCTGGGTAAAGAGGGGTACAGCAAGCAGCTTCCAGGTTCCCAGCTAGTTGCTTTTGTCATCTCCTGAACTCATGGATGAGGAGGAGGAGGAAGGGAGGAAGAACTGTATCAGATGAAATGGAACTAGGCAAGACAAAAGAGTGGTTACTAGCAGATGAAAAAGAATTTTACAAATAAAGATACTAATAGTTTTCATGCTTAAGCAAGAAATGTGAGAGGTATGAAATGAAGCAGAATTAAGAAAAAGCATTCTACTTTTTCTGAGTAAATTAGAGAGATTTACAGCACAATATCAGTTCCCTGTGCATCTCAGGTCAAACATTGCTTAGCATTTGAAAGTCAGCTACTTGGAATACTCTGGAGGATCCCCTTTGCTGTCCATTGCCTACGGTGAAAAAGTAATGCAGACCAAACCACTTCAAGGCCTGATATGATTCTCTCTCATAGTGTATACGTCACAGGTATTAATCTCACACACCTCAGAGGTATGGAAACACATTTTTCCTTGGAGAATGAGGGGCAAAAGGCAGAAGGATGGGAGCAGCTTACACAAGGGAGTCAGTGGCAAAGCAGAAACCAGGATGTAGATCACCCAAGTTCCAAGCTCACATCTGAACTTCCACACACACCCTCTTCTCCCTCAAAATGTGAGAAAAGAAGAAATAAAACCAAAACCATACCACAGTGGTTTGAGTTATTTGAGAGTCCTGGCTACAACCTCCCACACAGCAATCACCACACAATCTTGGCTGCTTTCACCATTGCCATCTTACCTTTCCCTCTCAGGCTTTCTGTTGTGCTCTGACATAAACTGGGAGCTGCCTGAGGCAGAAACTGTTTAAGCTTCCCCATTATTTTGCATGTAGCATGAAGTATCATGGGGTATCTCATAGGATTTGGCTCTAAATTGAGTTTTTGAGAGAGAGTCAAATTATTTAATGTCACTCGAGTCTGCCTTCTGAAGCTTTTCCACACCTAGGAGCAGCTCGCAGAAGCAGTGGAAGTGAGCAAGAGCCATGTGTGCACATTACTCAGGTTTTACTATTTCTGCTCACTCTGAGATTTTTGGTATCAGGGAAATTATTTAGGCTGCAGGAACTAGCTCTTGAGGGCAACAAGGATCTGGCTAGTGAGTCTGTCCTTAGGCTAGGCAAGCCTGAAAGATGTGCATACACCAGCAGCTGCTTTGCAGGAATGAGGCCCTGCAAATTTTTTTTATGCATGCTGATGTCTGAAGCATTGCTGTGAAGGATTTATGCAATAGATATGTGACTATGTGTTCCTGTTCCACTGCTAAGTACTTCTATGTGTCTCCTCTCTCACTGCCCTTCAAGGCTTTGCTCTGAATATAGAGATGAATACTGTTCCTGAGGAGTCTTGGGAGAGAATGTAGAGGGCATAGATTTGCTTCAAAGCAGATCTTCAAACATCTGTTTGTACTTACAGCACGAAAATTCAGCACACTACAGCACATAGCTGCCTAGAGCTTCAAGGCAAAAGCAAATGCTGCAAGGTATTAAACACTCATAAACATAAACAAGATAGCCTGGAGCAGCTTATCAGTTAGGTGGTAATGGGTGGGGAAAGGCTCATTGTATATTTAAGGCCCAGGCATTTTCTCACTGAGTTTTGCCATGTTAGTAATGGGCCAGGGAGAGAAAAACTCTCATGTAATTTAGCCGGGAAATACTGCTCAGGTCAGTCAGTTCCTGACTCTCTCCTGCTGTGGTTCCTGCTTGCTGCTGCACAGGGGTGCAAGGGCAGTCCCTGGACAGACACCCTCTGAGTCAGGAAGGGAAAGAGACAACTGCTCATGCCAGCTCCATTCCTGTCAGCCAGGCCACCACTATGGCAAGCTGCCCCTGCAGCAGAACAGAGGTTACACTGAAGGGTAAGGGACTTCCCCGGCAGCACAACAGAGCCTGGCTATCTCAGACTGATACAGGAGCATCAGGGGAAGGCTCTGGCCCCAGATTATTGTTTGGGTGGAAAAAAAATGAGCAAATGAAGACACTGTCACCTGCTTTTGCTTGACATCACTCTGCGACCACAGGGTAGAGTGGCACTGAGACACAGGGACACTTTTACCACTACCTGAGAGGTAGGCATCATGATTAACCCGATAGAAGTTGGTGGTGTTTTGGTTCCCTCCACACCTTCTGGGTGAATGAAAAGAAAATTTGGCTGGCTTGAAGTCTCTATACAATTTTGAATTACCATCAGATGACTGCCAGTTCTGGTGTAAAGGAGGGAACAGAAACATGGGGCAGGATCTGTTAGGACTTGAGGCACAGAAGCAGAGCTGTTCTAGGTGAGCTTAAACCATTATGGACAACATCTCAGTATCCTAGTTCACAGTCTTCTATTTAGTCTAATCCCACCTCCTTGGAGATTCAAGTCCAATGCCATTTGGAGCAGCTCTGCCCTGGACATATGTTGTCTTCTGCCAGCTCCACTGCAGGGACCGTAATCTTTGCCAGCAGAGCAGTAAAAGCAGCTGGGTTGGTCACCTCATCAGACACCTCACCATCACTTGTTAGAGCTCATTTATCAGACCCCTAAATCACAACACAAACACTAGAAATCAACCCAAAATGGATATGGCTAGACCACAAGACCTGAAAGTTCTCTGAAAAGGTGCAATCTAGTTCAATAAATAGTGCCTTCCCCAGTACAGACAATTTGGGTTCTCCAAGCAGAACAGTGCCAACAAGAAAAGCATTTTACACCAATATTTTTGGCAGTATAGAAACATCCCTGTATATTACACAGTACTTACTACAAGGGCAGAGGATTCCAATGTAGATCCACATTCACTTTTGCATTTCTAGAGGTGAAGAGAGATTTTCAGTCATGTTGAGCTAATGTGACTGAGCCAACAGGAATTAAAGCTATGCCCTTTCCTGCCTGTTGAGACATGGTGAAAGAAAGAAGCTACCTTAAATCAAAGGGTCCAGATTCAGGGAGGTGCTCTAGCTAGAAATCAGAAGCCAGTTTACAGATACTTTGATAACTTGAGCTTTTATCATTCCACAGGCCCCCAAGATCAGTTGGTGAGGGCTGGGTAGATTTCCTCATATGGTATTTGAAGGCAAAGACAATCTACATTTGCTTCCCACAGGCAAGCCCAGGCAGCTACAGCATGTTATAAAAAGAGGAGATTAAATGCAAGTTTTGTAGCACTACTGTATGAAAAGATACAATCAGTTCTACCATTAGCAGCTTAGCAGTTAGGATTCTACATCTGATGTAGGCACCTTTGAAGCACCAGTTTTGTAATGAATATCCCATGCTTTGTCCTATCTTGAATTGTTTAGCTATTAAAAGAGATTAATGTAATCTCTGTGTCTATGAAATTGGATTTTGAAACTGTTTGCTTAGTGTACTATCTGCAGTGCAGTGAACAAGACCTCTGCTGCTTTTCATGTTGCTATAATTACAGGTCACACCTTGTTTGAGCCCAGCAGGACAAAGTGCCTGGCAGACTGCAGGAGGAGGCACGTAGCTGGCAGGGAGAGGGAGCATCCTCACTGAACCACCAGTGATGTTCTGTGTTGTTTTGGACCCCTGACTGTGAGCACACTCAGTTAGAGGGTAGAGCGTACCAGCTATGAGCAGAGGCTGAGGGAGCTGGGCGGGTTTAGTCCAGAGACAGGCAGATGGAGGGGTGATCCAACAGGACCCTATTGCAAATCACACCTCCCTCAGGGGGAGACTGACAGACCCCAATCCATCCTGCAGGCAACAGATGGACACATGAGGAGCAACAAAACCAGGTTGGAGCATGGGAGAAGAGAATGGACATCAGTGGAAAACAGGTCCCAGAGAGGGAGACTCTGCATTCTCCATTCTTGGAGGCTTTCAAGTCTTGGCTAGACAATGCCAAAGCTGACTTGATGTAATGTGATAGTCCTGTGTTAAGCAGGAGCCTGGGTGACCTTGGGCCTTCAGAGGACTCTTCCAACCAACATTTTTGTCTTTCTATTGTTGTTTCCTAGTGAAGGAAATGAACACTCTTTAGCTCCATGGATACATGTCTTTTTATGCTAAATAAGGAGCTGGTCCTGTAGTCTTCCTTCCAAGAAGCTAGCAGTAAAAGTTAAGAAATCTTAGCCCCTCTCCACCCCTCCTTCTCCCACAGGCAGCAGTGTGTTGTGCCCACCTCCAGTCCCCACTTTGCTGCAGAAATATGGCTTGTGGTACTGTGGGCATGGACCGTGAGTGTTGACAGTCCAATTGCTTCACTCAGAACTAAATAGTAGAAGAGATATCCCAGGGCAGGAGGCTGCTGGGAATTCTGCTTGTCATCAACTAACTCAGACAACATCTCCTTGCAGCAGGTTCTGTTCACTTGAGCATCCTGGCATAGTTACTTTATTGCTGCTTCCGCTCATGCACACCACAGACACTTCAGCAGGCTCCTTTTCCACTAACAGAGGGATCATGAAGCATCCTCTGGCCGCCTGAAGCAATTTCTCTCTCTAGCCAGAGATCTGCAACTCTATGCCCCAATCTTAGCAATGTTTGCTTGTCTTTGCATCCTCTGCATGTCCTCTGCCAATTTCCCCCTGTTTTGGGAAAAGGAGATCTATTTGCTGAGTTTTTATTTACTCATCATGACAGACTAGCTTCTGACAAGTCATCTCTGTGCAGTGCTACAGCCCTACACTGCTGTCCTGCATGGGTATGGGCTAAAAATAAAACCACAGAGTTTTAAAATGGTTATTTTTTCCTTTTTGCAGCAGATGAAAATCTAACTCACTTTCTCTTTCCCAGAAGTAACCTTGACTGCAGTGGCTTGAGAAATGCCCTGGCAGTAGCAAGGTTCTTGTTAATGACTGATTGCTCCAAGGCAGGGGATGATTTGGTGTTCTGATACAGGGAGAAGGGCAGAATAGAAAGAAGTCAAATGAGGAGTGCCTGTAGCTGTTATGCTTCTCCTGATGTATCTGGCAGAGACTGCAGAAATGGCTGAGTGACCAATGGAAGCGCTTGTGTAACATGGGGAGCCCCACATCCCAAAACACCACAGGCGCAGACTGTGTCATCACCAGCAGCAAGCTGTCCAACACTGGTGGAAGGGACAAAGAACCAGCATGTGTCCTCTGCTCTCAGACAGAAAAATAATCTTTTGTATTCCTCTTTCTTTTGGACTTTGTAAACAGTTTGAGACTGTTTATATACAACTTGTTTTGTCCAGTTGGATACATCTGGGTTACTTGTACTGTCTGTTCTCTTCAGTTTTAGGCACCTCCTCACTAATTGCTGTTTCTTTGATCAAGCTTTTGCCCTCTGAAGTCCATAATGCATCAATAGCACACATACACACACAGGCCCAATACCACCCTCAAAGCCTACCAGGGTTCTGAGATGCCTTCAAGGCCAGATCCAAACCTCAAAGTGAAGACATGGCACAAAAGTGCTGCCTCGGGGCTCCTCTCCACCCATGAGTGTTCTGGCAGCTGAGTGCCTGTGCTAGCCTTTTCACCCCAAACTGTATTCAGCCCATGATGACTTGCTCCCAGCAGCTCCGTTAGCTCTCCTCACCTGGCAGACAGCAGCTCTACAACCTCTGCTCACTATGCCAGGTACAGACAGGGTCAGACATTCTGGGGAGCTCCGCAGCAGCAGTATTGTGGTGGCTATGATGAACCTAATTAAAACAGATTGAATGGAGACAGAAACAAAGGCAAAGACAGCATCACTGAAAATTGACACAGAGCAGCTACCCTCAGAGCAGTTCCCTCAGAGCTGCACTAGCACCAAACACTGCACCTTGCTGAAATGTGATGCCATTAGAAGATCCACCTGCATGTACCACATTTTCAAGTTTCAGGGAGACTGGCAAAAGGTCTGGGGGGAGCTGCTACATGTGTGGGGCTGTATGCATGCTCTGGAGCTGGAGGAGTACCTGGTAAGTGCTGGGAACTGACAACATTTTATACGTACATCCAACTTTACATGGTCTCCTTGTTATCTTAACATTTGCTACTGCTTAAAAGGCAACCCTGTTCTGACCTAACTACAGAGAGGATCTTGAGTATTGATTTTAAAGGTAGAATGCAGTCATAGAATCATAGCATCATTTACATTGGAAAAGTTATAACAGCAATGAGTCCAACTATTAACCCAGCAGTTCCAAGTGCACCACTACACCATGTCCCTCAGTGTCACAGGTACGTGTCTTTTAAATACCTCCAGGGATGGTGACTCCAGCACTTCCCTAGGCAGCCTGTTCCAGTGCTTGGCAATCCCTTTGGTGAAAAAATTTTTCCAAGTATTCAGTGCAAAGATCCTTTTCCCCCTCTGAGACAGGTGTGCCCCATCCATCACCAGCGGCCCTCCCGTCATGTAAACAGAACCATGATCAAATTCCCCCAAATTTTGCAGGTGACACCAGACTCAGAGCCAGGTTTTGATCAGTTTCCTCTTCCTGTTTCTTTCCTTATCAATCCCTGCAATTGGTAGGATGAGGGAGAAAACTACCCATGGTCCAGATTCCTTAACCAATTGTTCCAAAGCCCTGAAGTGTCTCCTGATTGTCCTTGGACTTCCTGGTGCAACTTCATTGCTGCCTACCTGAAAATTAATAGTGGAGAACAATCTGAGGGCTGTGTGAGAGTAGGAAGCTTTCTCTTCACATCTTTAACCCATGTTCCAGAGAGGCAGCAGACCTCCCTTGGAAGTGGTTCTAGCCAGCATATTGGGTCTTCTCCCTTCAGAAGGGAGTCTTCCATGATGACAACTGGTCTCTTTTTCTTCAGTTTTGACAGAGGTTGACTTAACCTTGGTGACAGCCCGATGGAAGATGAGACACTGTCCCCGTTGCTCAGTTCTGCTAGCAGAGCCTTGTACCCATACTTGCTCCCCGCCCTACATGAATCTATCTATATCCATCCATTTTTTCTTGCAGTCAACTGCTTTGGAGCATGTATGTCTTATTCCTTACTGAGGGTCAAATGCAACATGATCCTGGTTATGAGCATTTTCTCTCAGGGACTGTAACATTAACAAAATACCTGGTTATATTATTAATAAAAGCCAACCACATATATATAGAATTATTAGTTAATGCTGCTCTCTCTTTGGCTAGTGTAGCATAGCTAAGTTATAAATACAGATTTGTATTGATAAAGCTTCCAGACCAAAAGGTTAGATTGTATTTGCCATCAGCAATGAGTTGTTGAGAATATAAAATGAAAACTCATAGTCACCAACAAACAACATTGCCTGAGCACCAGAAAACATGGAGAAGTTCTTGATTCTGGCTCAGTAGGGCTGCCACTTAGATATTTTTGAAATTTAATTAGGCAAATGTCATCATTCCTAACACAAACCATCTTGCAGTGAGCATGCTTTTGAGTGCTCAAAGGAGCATGGAATCCTGAGGAGTTTTACGAATTATTCCCATATTAGGTACTATTTCCACAATGAAATGCACTCTCAGTTTATCCATTTTAATTATGCCAATTTATTGTATTTATGGACTAGGGATGTGTGTTTAGATTAAAAACTCATTTTTGTAGGTGCTACATTTACAAGTCATGAAACAGTCCCTATTCCTGCAGACTCCAATGTAGTGCCATAGTTACCTGGAAGCAGAGGATAAAGGACATTGCCAATGGGGAGAATGTGCAAATTGATGTACCCAGCAAAAAACCACATTCTTTGGAGCAGGAAAAAATTTGCTTTTCAGGAGAAAACTGTACAGTATGAAAGTGCACATGGGTTATGCAGACATTTCATTTTTATTCAAGGGTAGGTGTAGTGCTTATGAAATGAGACAAATAAAAAGCCTGAGAAATTTAATTTCTCTCCATCTAGAGAACAAATATATCAGGTTGTTCCACAGTGACCTGCCAAGCCTAAATTTAAAAGGATCTGGGAAGAAGAGGACAGTTCAGGCTCTGTACCCATCGCAGCTTGCTCTCTGTGTTCCCACTTCCATCAACAGCAGGATCTTCACCACTGCCATCTCCCCATCCTTGGAAAAAGGGGCTAAGAGAACTACTACTTGCACACTTCAGATGCGACAATAAATCCACCCACTGTCTGCAGTGACTTATAACAGCAACTTGCATTTTCCAAAGAGATTTTCACATGGAGGAGCCTGAATGTAATTGTTAATGTGTGGAAGTCTCATGTAAATGAGTCTGTTTTGAAAACAGGGCTCAACCGTGTAGCTAGAAAGCTGTGAAGGGCTTCAGGATATAACTCCACTGCACCAAGTGAAGGTGGTCTGCAGAGCCCACGGAGCCCTCAGGGCTAGAATCAGCATAGCCAGGTTGGTCAAAGCCCGGCTGAATAAGCTTTGCTCTTTTGCTGCCAATGCAGATATACCCCCTTCCTACCCTCATGGCACCCCAGCATGGCACAGGACAGCAGCATGTGGTGGTACCAGCTGCAAACAGCTGCTGTGGGTGTGGTGTGGACACATCTGCAAGTGCTCACATCCCCCCATCTATGCTGGGTCACTCCTCACTTCTCTGAGATGGCCTCAGGATCTGTTTCATGGGAGCTGGTAGGACCCAAGGGGGCAGGTGGGACACCCAAAATAGCTTTAAATTCAGTGGGGGGTGGAAAGCCAGCTGAGAAAATGAGTGGCAGTGAAACCAGACACTGCAATCTGAAGGTATAGGCAGCAGATTATTAATGAAGAGGCTTGTTTAAGTGTCTTGGTAATGTGGCAGTAAGAAACCTTGTTATTACTGCTTTCAGCACAGAGTGCATATACAACATGGTATTGTGAAATCTTGAAATCTTTGTACACAAATACAGTTAGGTGAAGAGATAAAGGAAATCTTGGCCATATTCCTGAATATACTCACTTTTTCTGAAAATAATATCACAGGCAAAACACTATACTGCTATTCAACTCTCATGCACAAGTCCTCATACCTGGCTTAATAATCATAATGAACTATGAGGGAAAGGTAAATAGTCTTCATTCCACATCTCTGAGGATAATAGTAAGAAGGAAGAGATTTCAAACATTGGTAATGACTTGGAGAGCAGCACATTGCTTAAAACATTGACTATGAGCCAAGAAGTACCCCTCGAGGCTGCAATCAAAAACAGTTTTTGGCTCTGTGCTGAGAACAGAAACTTTATTTGATCAACAGAGTTATTGCAACAGACTTGATGTTGAGAGTCTGGAAGCTCATCTATAATGTGGCACCCCTCACTAGAGCTAAAGCTCCTGCATGAGAAAGCTCTGGGCTCATGAAATGCAGCTCTGGCTCACAGCTTCAGTTTAATTGTGATGACCACTGAGGAGAGTTGATGCATCTCCCTTGGCTGGCACAGAAGTCTGTGTAACTTTTCATGGGGAAATAAGAGAGGTCTGAGACTGGCAAAAATACTTCTCTCTGTTCTTGCAAGTAGCTGTTGATTTAGGAGAATGAAATCAGCTTGAACTGTTTTTTGTGAAGAGCTTCAGCCTATTGCCCTCAGCAGCAGGGGCAATCTCTGACCTACAGGCCTTGCCAGGATAAGAAGAAAACAGATGTGGATTAGCCCCCCTCCTGGCCAGAAAAAACACCCACCTGCCAGAGAACATTGGCAGGGAGAAAAGGAAGGAACTGAAAATTAATTTTTATAGAGTTTCTCAGAAAATGGCAGACTTTCTCAAAGTATTTAAGACTTTTTTTTTTTTTTTTTTNTTTTTTTTTTTTTTAATGCAAAGTAGACATTTCAGTTGAAATCTGGAAAACTGAAGGTCTATTATTCCTATAAATATCTGCTATCAGAAATGTGTTTCCTGCTGGCATCACTAAGGAAAAAAAAAGAATTTAGAGAAGAGAGGGAGTTGTTAATATCAGAAAGTAATTTTCAACAAGAAACAACAAGCTATACTGATTTGAAAAAATAAAAAAAATTATACTGACTGCTCCTGAATACCATACACTGAACTAATTGCTCAGGGACCTATGGATAATTGGCATCTCCATGCTGATGATTTGGTGATGTGGCAAAAAAGAACCCTCCCCAACCATGGGAATAAAATTTTCAAAAAATTTAGATGCTCCTGTTCAGCAAAAAGAAACCAGTAGTGCACAGAGACCACAGCCTGTGTCAGAGGTCTGATGCAAACCAGACATGAACTGCTGCGTTCCTTGGGAGAGAAGAAGGAATTTCAGATTAGCGTGCCACAGGACAGAGTCCTAGAGCCCAGAGAAGCAACTAGGTGCTCACACAAGCTATGATCAAAAAGACCAGAATACCAAAAAACTAAACAAGTTAGAAATAAACATATTTTGGGGAGATGATGTATGCTGACTGACATCCAAACACTGAAACACCTTGCCCAGAGAAGTGGATATCCATCACTGGAAATGTTAAAAGTCAGGTTAGATGATTCAGTGAAAGATGTCCCGGCCCACAGCAGTGGAGGTGGACTAGATGATCTTTGAAGGTCTCTTCCAACCCAAACAAAGTTATCAATTTTATGATTCCTTACTTCAGCGTAGAAAGTCTAAAATTTTCTGGTTCTGACAGTCTGAACTGCCCTTAAAAGCAATGTGCCTTTTCCAAACATAATTTTCTTAAAACAGAAGAGCATTAACATAATGATTTTTTTCTCCAAAGAATGAGGCAACTCATGGAGTTTTCAATGAATTTTAGAGACTGTGATTTTCTTCTTCAAATCCAGGCAAAAAGAAGGGATGATGAATTTTTATGTTCAAAGATTTACCTTTCCAGCAAGAGAGTGGCAAAATACAGAAGAGGGGAAACGCTGGGAAAGGGAAAAGCTAGCATGTGTCCAGTGTTGCCTTCAGACTTTATGTTTGACAGAAACCAAACAAGACACCCATAAAAAAACCAGAATGTTTTCCTGTATGGGGGAGATTATCTGATTATTACACCTGATTCCTACTTTAAAACCCATGCAGTGTCTCCACTGCTTGGTGATGGCTGCAGGTAGAAGCATCTACAGCAATTTAACACCAGTGAGCCCTACAGTAAGAGTGGAGGAGACATCACTGTTGCAGGAACAACTTTGTGAGCAGTTAAAGCCCAGAAGGAAAGTTAGTACCTACCACTGTGAACAAAAAGCTCATTGTGATTAAAAACAACTACCAAGAAGGCTGTGTTGCCTCCGTTGGAAGCACATATGGATTTGGGGCAAACTGGGGAGATCTCTAAGGCTGACACTTGTGTTTTCGGCCTCAATACACCCAGAGAGGTGTCGAAACGCAATCCTGCGCCATGTGCTCTAGGATGGCCTTGTTTGAGCAGGGAGTTGGACCAGATGCCCCACTGTGGTCCCTTTCAGCCTGACACATCCCATGATTCTGTGGTACTCAGGAATTACCACTGAGGTAAGACACAGGCATTTCTCACCCCCAGTGCTTCCTTGACAAGGTGCTAAGAACCAGCAGTGCAGCACTGGTTCCTACTCATGCCACTGTGTAACCACGGACCTGTGGCTGGACTCCAGGTTCATAAATACGACACCCGAGATCAGGTGCCAGCCTGGTCCTCGGCCAACTCCAGCAGCAGAGCCCTGTGTAGGCATCTCAGAGGCTTGCTCAAAGGCAGACACTGATGCAGAGGCTCCCCCCCATTATTCACAGGAATACAGAGACCTGAGAAGCACGTCCCAGTGCACTGCACGCTGGTCACATGGTTATTTCTACCCCCTCAGGAAAAGCGTGTCCCCACGCTTTCCTTACACATGCTCTGCATGGCCCCCTTGATCCCCCAGAGTTCCTGCCTGAGCAGGGAAAGGGGCCTGATGACAATACTGTGGCTCCCTAGCATGGGTAACATTTGATCGTTCAGGAGAGCTGGGAACAAAAAGCAGGCTTGAAGCAAACAGCCCCATCCCATCCAGCCATGCAACATGACTCAACAGATCCACACAGGCAGGGCTGTGCAGGCTGTGAGCAGAAACCAAACACAGAGCACTCAGCGGGCTGGCAAACTGGCCCTTTTTTTTTTTTTTTTTTGGTGTGTGTGTGTGGAATCTTTTCCTTCTCTTTTATTTAAGCAACACTTCCAAGAGGAAGAAAGGCTGGAAGAAAATACTGACTTACCATGGAGTGGGGGCCTCTCACCAAGATCCACAGTGCAGCTAAGAGCGATTTGGCCTGTTTTCCTAAAAATGTATACAACTGATGGCTTTGCAAAGGGATGGAGAGAAGGAGCCACAGGTGCAGGGTGAGATAGGCAGGATACCCTGTGGCACAGAGAAGCTCCTCAGCCTGTGTAACTTGGCAGGGTAGAGAATTGCTCTTGACAAGTTACACAGGCTTCTACAGCAGCTGTGAATTTGATCCTATAAAAAAGAAGTATCAACAACTTAATCACATGCCTGGAATCACGTGGAAGCAAGGACAACATGCAGTAGCAAAAGTCGTCTTTTCTTTCCCTCTTTTTTTTTTTTTTTTTTTTTTTGGAGTGTGCTTGTTTTTTAACATAAAGTGGGAGTGAGGAGTGAAATTTGGGTGGGGCGTTCTGTTATTCATTGGGAGGAAATAGAACATGTTTGCAACAGCTCCTGCCTTGTTTTGCTCTCCCTCAAGAGCAGGGGGCTCTCTCCAGGCTGGTAATGCCGCAGTTTTTGCCAGGCCCCACGTAGTTCTGCAGCCCGGAGGAGCCCTCACACTGTCTCAGTAGGACTCATCGGCTGAGCCGAGCTGGCGTCGGCTCAGGGCAGGAGCTTTGGCCGAGTGCCTGGCACAGCCGTGAGCGGCTGGCAGCAGCGCTTGGCAGCGCTGCCTTTGGAAAAAGATGACGGTCTGCAGAGTGGGCGATGTCAGGAGGGGAGGAAGGCCGTGCAGGGCAGCCCGGGAGCCTGAGTCACGGCGCTGCAGCGCGCCTGTGCAGGGGCTGCCTGCTGTGCAGGGCCCGGCTGCGGCCCTGCGGGCCCGGCTGCGGCCGCAGCGCAGGCCTGTGGAGGCGGCCCGCAGCTGCCCCTTCCAGCAGCGCCGTGGGAGGAACGCTGCTGGCACGCGTGTGCCGCAGGCAGGCTCCCCGCGGACAGGCCTCTGGCCGCAGCTCCGCCCGACCCAGCGGGCCGGATCTGACTGGGCACCGGCGGGTGCTTTGTTTCCAAAGATACACGTCCGAATCATCTTGTCTGCAAGCGTCTCAAAGTGAAACAGTTTGTTTTAACTCACAGAAACCTCTGGGTTTCATACTGTTCTGTCTCCACCTCTCTTTAGAGACCCCAGAGACTCAAATCAACCAACAAACAACTTCTTTTTTTTCTTTCTTTTTTTTTCTTTCTTTCTTTTTTTTTTTTTTTTTTTTTTTTCAGTTTTCAAATGAAAACCCTGTCTTTTCTGTACGTACTTCTGCCATGCAGTATCTAGTTACAGATCTACAGGTCTCACACTTGTGGTCCATTTCCAGCAATCCTGTTCACACTGGGCATAGATTTTTGCCATGGTCGGTCAATGGTCTGCCTGTCTCATCCATCACAGGGAGAGCAGCAAACCAGCCCTCCAAAAGCTTTGCTGTCTTACATCATGAGGGCATCATGTAGGTGCAGCTGTTTTGTCAGCTTTACTGATGAATCTTGTGTGCACACGTGTAAACCAGCCCAAGTGTGCATACCTGAAACTGGGAGAGCTGCATGGAGCCAGGCTTCTGCCTCCTCACATTTGAACTCACACAGCTCCGCCAGCGGCCAGCTGTGGGGCACGCTTGGCTCAGTTCTTTCCTTTTAACTCCTCTGGTACAATTAAAGCAGCATAGACTCAAATGTGGCTGCAGTGATGCTGCTATAAAAATACAGGAAGGGAAACTAGATTTAACAGAGCATGACCCTTCATACTTACATAGTTGTTCACATTGGTACTTCTACCAGCATCAGACTCCTTGTGAAAATGGAAATTGTATCTTCAGCTGAAAGTCCTGCACAGGCACAGACACTGTGGGCAGATAAGACCCATGTGCTACTCAGCGGGAACAGTTTGTGTTTTGCAAAGTATCCTTCTGGTTTAGAGGAGCCAGAAATATAAAGGATAATATTTGCTTTTCTTTTAAAAATAGCTTGTTCTAAGGAATGTCTTTTTCAACCATGAGAGAATACAACACAGAAGGGATACAGGACCTAATAACCCACCTGGAAATACTTTGTATGGAAAAGCAGTTCAGCCAGTTTGAGGATTGAGCCAAAGAATTATCAGACAGGCCTTGCTTGCTTGATATGATTTGGGTTTGTGGCAGCTTTTATAGCCCAGCAGGATTTCCCAAAGCTGAGGTGCTTTTAAGCTGCCCGTGTATGTGCCTGGCCCTTATTGCAGTCCTGGCTTTTGGCCAAAGTGATTTCTGTTTGTGAGGCAGTGAACAAGTGATGATCATTACAACTTGGAAGGAGCTCAGTTCTTGCTCAATGAGAGCTCTGGAGACATAGAATGGGACAAAACAAGTATAGAAATGTACCACAAAGTGGGAGCTGATAACAAGATGGCATGCTCCTGCAAAATTCAGCTATTTAGGACATGGTTTGCAGACTGTGGGAAAACCCTTATGCAGAAGTAGGGGAACCTGGATGCGGGAGAATAAGAGGTTTCCAGGAAGATCTGTGTGCATCTCCCACTCTGAGGCAATCGCCCATCAGCAGATCTGTATTCTGACCATGGAGAGGTGGCTTCTCCATGGCTGTGATTCTGCTACTCATCCTTCATGGCAATGAGTGACCATACAGCCTTCGAAGCAGCAGTACAGTGTTAAAAACTGTGAATTTTCAGAAGTCAACAGGAGAGCCTCTGCTGCACTCTCTTCAAGAGGAGGGAAAAACAGTTCAATGAAAAGGTAGAGATGGGACACTCTGTAACCTTCCTTGCCCCCCAAATATTTTTTCAAGGTACAAAAGGACTTCTAATGAAACTATCCCACTGCCTGAAGGACAGAACAGATTAATTCTGACATCCATGAGGCACCCCAGGTAGCATTTCCAAATGAAAATTCATGGGTCTTTTCAGAATCTTATTTTGGGGTGAGGGGAAAGAGAGGAGGAAAGAAGAAAGGTTAAGTTCCCTGGAAAGCTGCTGTTTTTCATTGAATCTAAAATAGAACTTCTTGGAAGTTTACCAACCAGGCATTTTTGTGTGGAAAACACTAACTGTGCAGATTGGGCACTATCCAAGTTAAAATACACACCAGTACTGGATGGGAATAGTGGGATCTAGATGTGTTCACTCTGAAATACCTGCCAAAGAGTCCCTGCTATGGCAGGACTTGGGACCTCACAGCAGCTGTTATTTTTCTACAGCACGTTATAGGTCTGGCTTTGGGTCTCCAGCTGTGCATTCTCAGGGTTTTGGGGAGGTGTCAGTGAGTTCTGGAGTGTAGCTTGCCCTTTACAGTCAGTGCAGATTCAGACAGATCACTAACTGGAGTCCCAGGAGTTTGTTTGGTTTTGTTATTCTGAGTTTGACACCTGCATTTAGAGGGTGACTTATGCCCAGCACTGCACTTGCAGCAAGGGAATGGGAGGGAAGGGATGTCAGAGTCTGTTTTTTCAGGAGTGGTAACAGGACTGTTTTGTTCTGTTTGTCTTTTTTTTAAAGAATAAATCCATGTCTACCATGAATCAAGGCACAAAAGGAGCAGAAAACAAGCTGGGAAACTGGACATTCCCTGGACTGTGATGGAATTTGTCATTTGCTAGAATTTAAGGATTTTTACATTGATAAGTACTAGGGTTGGTGTTTTACACAATATTGATGCTTGGCATGAGTCTTTGGGCATTGGATGAGGACAGGGAATGGGAGCACAGTTTTCAGCTTGCGAGGTTTTCTCCTCCCAATGAAAAGACCCAGGCTTAACCTTGCTGTACAATTGATCTTGTGCATGGTAAGGAGAATTTAGAGGTTTTATCCTAGCCCTCTTCAAACTCTTCCTCTTTCTTCCATGCTTGCCATGATAGTATTGGAGCACCCACCTTTTCCATCTGCTTCTCTGCAAACACCTGCCCATGCAATTTCTCTGTGCTTCACCTTGTGCTGAACGTAATACTATTCTTGGTGAGTCAAATCCAATAAGGCATTGAGATTATTTGACTTGTGCCTAGGGAAAGCATGGTGCTGAAACTCTCCTTTAGTTCTGCACCATGGGGAAACCCTTTATCCAAATGGGTTTGTGTTTCCCTGCTCCAGCTGTCTCCAGTCTTGAGTCGTTGCCCTTAGAGGTACACACTTTGTGTACTTCAGCAAGCAAGGCTTTGCCACTGGGGACTGCTCAGAGAGTACCTGATTGTTTCACTGTAATTTGGAGGGAGAAGCCTGTGTTTGTATTCTCGCCTGGGGCACAGCATAGCTCTTGAGCAGGACTTGTATTTCTGGTTTCTTCACAATACCAACTTTATCAGCCAGATGAAAGCTAAACTCCAGTTTTTCCAAAGAGGGTCACAACAAGCTTGGCTAGAGCCTTGTGCCAGTTAGCTGGGACTACACACAACACAGCCACATGGTTCAAGTAGTCTCTCTCTCATAAACACACAGAGCACCTCAGTATCCTCTTGCTGCTCTACTTTCATGCTCCAGTTGCTCAGAAACGGGATAGGATGCAGTAGAGCCAGTGTATATATGTCTGCATATGTACCTGTGTATGAAAGGTGGGATAAGCATGGTTCTTGCTTTTGGATAGTGAAAAGCTAGCGTCCTTGCTGGTGGTAACTTCCAGAGGGTAAAGAGAAGGCACAGCAGAGCTGATCCCGCATGTTGTCATCACTGATGGGGCAGGAGAAGTGGCCTCAGTTATATTCTTACCAGATCAAAGCTGCATTCTCTGGAATTCCCTGGTGGAAGCTAAGTGAAAGATTATGTGCCTGTTTGGCAGCCTATCAATTAGATAGGGATAAGCTCGAGACTAACCCAGAAGCTAATGAGAGGGAGGAGGCTGGGAATATATTGAAAAATGGCCTGAGAAGAGAGGCAGATGACACAGGGGAGCCAAGCCTGTCTCTCTGTCCAAGTACTGAAGTACTCAAGCTTGCAAGAACAGAGAGTCATGTGGTCTGTGCTGGAGCACAAGCACCTCTCCTGCAGAGAGGGCAGGTGCTGCACTAGGTCAGGATGTCTCAGGGAGAGAAGCTGAGTGCTGGGAGAAGGATGGAAGGTTTTCAAGGAGCAGTACAACCCGTAGCTCTGGGAGGCAGGGTCTGGCATGAAAGTGTGAGCAGACTGGGGTTTTAGTTGCTCTGGAAGAGCTAGAACATAGCAGCTGAGCAGAAAAGTTAAACTAAGTGTTTTTTATCCACTGAGAAAGTACTGAAAGGTAGTGGCTGGCTGGGAATGGGTTAAGTGAGCCAGAGAGCAGCAGTGATAAGAGGGTGGAGGAGTTATTGATGCACTCCCTCAAGGCTGGGCATGTGCTCCCTTGTGTCTGTGTGTCTAAACTTGGGGAGCTGATTCTCTCTTCTTTTTTTTAAGGCTGGTGACTTATGGTAGTGTAAGCAGATCTGTCTCAACATTGTAGTGATGGCAAAGGAGTTTTTCGAGAAATGAGCAGTAGGAAAGTTTTGTGAAGTGGCCTGTACATTTCTGAGGTGTGAGGATAAGTGAGAGGCAGCTGGGAACAGGTGTTATGGTTTTGGGATCCCTGGATGGGTAAAAAGTTGGGAGGATATCAGTAGGGTCTTGAAAGATTCTTGGCAGATAGCTCTGGGTGAAGGAGGCATCTGTACAAGGTGATCTTGCAACACTGCAAGGGCAGAGATGACCAAGCAACCTGAGCGTGGTATGAGGTGAGGCATAGCAGGATAATGGGGAGATGATCTGGCACGTGCCTACACAACCCCTAAATTAGCCAACTCTATACTCCTCAAGGGACTTACTGTAACTCAAAGGAGGATTATTTACTAAGACCACCTTTTTTTTCCTTTTTAAAAGAAAAATCAGTGCTTCATCAAAAGACAGTGTAAAGCAAATGAAAAAAATAAGGTTACAGTGCCAGGAAACACAGACCAAACACATATCTCATGAGAACTAACCTGCTTGTAGCTTTGCATCAAAAAATATTAGTCCATTTATTGCACATTAAAAATTCCCTTTATCTCTTCTCAGTTGTGGTGCATGCTTGAGATCTTAAAGATGGCACTGCCAGTCCTTAAAGCAATATTTGACATCAATTTACTCATTAACTTTCAAATGCAGGACACTGAAAACCTTTTCCTAAGGACATCTTTGTGTTCTATTTGAGAGAGTTACTGTTGTTTTCCCACCTCCCCTGAAGGGTTGTTTACAATACCATCTCTCCCTTTTAATCCTCTTTTCCTTTCATGTCTAACAAACAGTATTAAATGGAACATGGGGGAAAAAGCAGATCTCACACATTATAATTATCTATAGTTAACTGAAAAAATGCTTCGCAATTAGAGGTCTCATTTTGTAAATTAATGCTCAAGAAGCTTTTTCCTATGCTTTTCCATACAAAACCTCTGTTCTTTCAAGCTCGAGGTTTGTATGTATAGTAAGTCAGATAAAGGGTTTCTGAGTTGATGTGCACTCCGTGCAGGGACTGAGCTGCCACAAACAGGATCTTCTTCATGAGATCCTGTGCAGGGGGATGTCTTGAGATGTACACACAAGAATGTGGACAGTACCAAGATGTTGAGCCATGACAGAAAACATTACATTTCAAAACTGGCTGCTGTTTCTGTTGGTTATTTTTACAGTTTCCCTTAATTTCTCTAGCTCTTTTTGCCCTGTATCTGAGCACTTAAAGACTGTGAATATATTCTGAGTCACAATTTTTATGTGGGGAGGTGTGGGACTCCACATCATTCAGATGTGAGAGGCTATCGTTTGATGAGCACTTCTCTCAGCAGCAGCACCAACATAAGCATCCCCTGATTTCCCCTTCCCCTCTCCCACCACTCACTCACCCCTCAGCTGTGCCAGTTTCTGTGCTGTGTGGGAAACAAATCACAGAACACATCCAGGTTAAAAATAGCTGGAAAAGAGTGAGAGAGAGAGAAAAATGAATTCCAGAACCTGGACTAATATCCTACATGTACATCCAAAGCTGATACAACAGAACCTTTTTATCTCAGATTCCATCTGTCTGTCCAGCTCCATCAATAATTTGTACCTGATTTCACATAGGACTGAAAGGTAGAAATTTCAACAGCTAGTGATTTCCTCTCTAATTTTTGTGCAAACTGATTACTGTGTGAGGGGTAGGGACCTCAACTAAAGAAATGCAGCCAGCAGTCACCTGGCTAGTGAGTATGTGCATTCTGGTTGGCCAAGTATGCATTAGCTGATCAGCCAGCATATGACTGCAGCCCAGGAAAGGGTGTTAGAGCATATAATGGGGGAAGAGTGGGGCTGATTGCAGCCATTTTATTTTAGGAGGAGGAGAGGGAAGGGAGGTGACTATGAAGCAGTGGTCAGAGACCCTCAGAAAACCAAGAGTCGTTAGTTACAGTGCTCACAAAACAATTTGTTTCCAAAAGGCCTGAAATTCTATAAAATAAGACCTCTTCTGCACGTGAGCCTGTAAATCAAGAGAGCCTGTAAATCATACAATTTGGGAGGAAGTTGAGAGCTCAGCTTCACATTCCTGTTAAGACTTCAGGAACCACTTCTGCTTTTAGTGCTGTGAACACCAGTGGAAACCACGGATACTGATTTCTTTCCTGTACTCAAATGTCACTTAAAGCCCTTATTTCTCGTGAATAACTCCTTTAAGCACTTGCTTCATCTATGTTCCTACCTGCCTCCTTTCCAATCCACATCAGCTTGCCAAGAGCTCTGCTCCATCCTCTTTTGTATCCTTCATGCCTCCCCTCTGACCAATGAATGGCCTCAAATTTGGTACAGGGCAGTACACAAAATATTCAGTGATTTGTGTCTGAAAATGATGAGTGTTTTGGTGCAAACAAAAGGTGGTTCTTCCTGTCCACCCCATCTGAGGAGAAAGAGACCTTGGGTCTCCTCACTGTTTGTGCTGATCTGCAGAGGGGACTGGGTGGGATGGGGGCCACAGGGTGGAAGAGTAGCTATGAAACACCCTATGAGTCATGGCTGTACTCCATGGTCAGAAAAGAGTCTCTATGCTCCTGTGTTCTGAGGTGTGTTTTCAGCATCTGGTTGCACGTGCAGGATGCAAGCAGAGCTGTGTGGCTGCTAGTAGTGGACTGTGCCTGTGTTGGAAGCACACAGTATCTTTGGCAGGGGAGCTTTCATCTGATAAAAATGGGGTCTATTCCTACCATTTGTGGTCTTCCCCAGTAAGAGAACTTATCATCGCCATAGGCAGGTCTTGGGTTTCTCCAGGTGGGAAACCAGAGGTTTTGGGCAGTTGGGGATTTTCCTGGTGTGGGAAATCCCTGGATGGCAATAATCCAGTGTATTGGGCTGTGTGCCATCCCTGCTGCAGACACCCAGAAGCATTATTGGGAGTTGCACCCAGTGTGATCTGTTTGCAGATACTCCAGTCTCACCACAGGTATGGAGCGAGGTTTGATGGGAAAGGCCTGAGAAGGCTCCCAGGGAATCTGCCTCCGTTCATTCCTTTGCCCTTGCATACCTCTGGGTCTGCTCCAGTCTGCACACTGGGGGAGCTGCTAGAGCTCAGCTCAGCTCCTGCAAGAGAAGTGTCTTCATAGGCTTTCCTGATACTGATTCCACTTCTGGAACTAGTTCTCGCAGGGAATTTTCTTTCCCCAAATGGAAGAATGTAGCCATTTTGCAAGGTGTCACAGGGGACCTGTAAAGGAGAACTAAAGCAGAAGCCAGGGCTGCCTTGCTGAAAGGGAGTGCTAGAAGGTCTCATCCTCTCTCCTCACCAGACACAGGCGCAGGGAAGGTGCTGGTGAATCTTTACCAACATGGAAAAGCCTCACGCAGAGCAGAGTGGCCCTTACGTTGCCGTGAGTGATGTTAGGATCTTGCTTTGTTCTTGGGTAACTACAGAATTTGGGGAAGTAATGGCAGGGGAGGATGATCAGAAAGCTGTCAGAAATTGTGTAATTGGTGTATCAAAGGTCTTTTTACTCTCCTCCAGTCACATTTTAACAGTACCTATTTTATTCTGTGTCAGTAAACAACAAAATTGTTACTGATAAAATTTGCCTTAAGCAACAAGACACATGTGAACAATAAAGCACTAAGAGCCACATTTTCAAAAGTGTGTGTGCAGAAATGTCTATTGTACAATGTATAATCAGCATGTGGTCTGGATGTGGCAAGCAGCAATGGGAGAGGAAAAGGGGAACAGATGGAACCTGTACATGAGTGACAAGAGCGGACGTAGGCTCAGATCAAGTTTTGTACTGTGCAGAGGCTGAGCTTTTGAAAAGCCTTAAATAACAACCACATTTTAAGGAGGACTGCACTAATGGGGCATGCAGATAAGCACACCAAATGGTGCAACTGCAGAGCACACAGCACTGCAGACAATGATATATACAGAGCGTATGAAAAGTTCAGTCTGACACGCCAGCCATGCATACAATCAAAGGTGTGCACATTTTAGAAACATCAGCCTCCCTGAAACCTCAATGACTTAGCAATAAAGCATCAGGAAATGATAAGTCAGGGTCAGAAAGGTCTGAGAATTCCACACAGCTGAAATAAAGGTTGAGCAAGAGGAATTAGCATCAAGAAATCAGATTCAGATGTTTAAAGCTGATTGTCTGAACCAAGTTAATATAATGCACCATGTGTCACTTCAAAACCTTCGGATTGTGCAGCTGGGAAGCCCTTCCCATGATTGTGAAACGCAGCAGTTCACTGTATCTGAGAAAGCTGGGATGGACATGTCTGCCTGGACACGATCAGGCTATAAATGATGAATTGGGATTACAGCCTTTAATGTCCCAGTCCAGTTTTACCAGTTCCCCAAACCACTAGCACAGAAAACGAGCCCCGCAGCAAGGCAATATGAAGATTCTACCTTCACATATTCCGGACTTGCTTTCTGTCTCCATTCATCTCTCCATGGACTGAAAATGCTCACACTCTTTTTTCCAACTGCGAAGCACTCTGATGATCCACACCCCTTGCTCTCTTACTTTCATCCTATTTAAAAGAGCCCCATATTCAGCTACCCAGTCTTTTCAAGGAAAATTATCCTCTCTCTGTCCATTCTACCAAGTCTAGAGTTCACAGCTCTAGAAAATTATGTTTTTAACCTGTTAGTACTATGGGACAATACGTTTTCACTCATCCTCACACATGCATAGAAGGAAGCCCTTACCTGGATGAATGCAGACCAGCACAACAACCACCTGTGCGGGACACTGTAAGTCTGCAAAACTTGCACAATTTCACTGCTAATTTTTTTAGTCTCTGTTGGATTTATATCAACTTACAGACACACATGTATTGTGTATGCTCCTTCAGCCTAGAAGAGTAATCCAAGAATCCAGCACCACTCACCTGAAATCCACACCTCGCAGGAAATGAGAATTCCATAGGTATGAGGGTTTTGCAGAACGGCAACTTGTTTGTTTTGTGGATTTGTGAAATTATATAGCAGGTGGGAGTGGCTCTTTCCTAGAAAAAGGTCACACACTCATCAGTCCTTGTGTGAGAAACTGATTAACTGGAGATCAGCATAAATTGTGTACTTTTCCATGCCTGTTTGTGATGACCAGTTCTGGATTGGGATGATGGTGTACACAGAGAAATATTTGACAATGCAGATATTAGGCTCTCATATCATAGATCTTTTCTCCTGTTCTATTCGCATGCATTTTCATGGCAGCTGGACATGCACGATACAGCTATGGGCTAAAACTCTCTCTGGTACATATCTAGTGAAGCCAAAGACAAATGTGACACTGTGATTTATGTTGTGAACAGAACAGACCAGGGCGTGTTCTCTCCCCCATCAGCAAGTGGCACAGCACAGCCACAGCAAGCTCCTCTCCCACAGCCACCTCCAAACAAAATAGGGTGGCCAGCCTAAGGAACAGCATCTCAGAGAGGGCTCAGAGGCAATAGGCAGGGCTGTGCCAAGGGATGCTGGAACCTGGGCCCTCTCCTGGGGCAGATACAACCAAGACAAAGCCATTTCTTTCATCTCCAGCACTTGTGATTTCAGAAGACTCTCTGTAAAATTCAGCATCTTCTGTCACTTGAAGCTGAAGTGCACAGCCTGGGTTTTACATCAGACTGTGGGAAGCTGGTTGAGGTTTGCTCTGTTGCTGACAGCTTGAAATTTCCACTTGCATCTCCTTCCTGTTTCCTTTTCAGACATGCATCATACAAACTCAGAGAGGCTGCACAAATGTACCAAAATGGTGAGAAGAGAGGACATTCCCTACCACAATGAAGCTTTTAGTGTGCCTAGTCAACGCTGAAGCAGCAGAAGCAGACCTGGGCAGGCACTTCCCATACCCACATCCTGCAGATACATACCTTGGTGCTGCTGATGGCTACCTGAAGTCCATGTCCGCAGCTCCCATCCCACTTGGGATGCCACCTGGCATACTCAGACATCAGAACCTAGGGACTGGGAAGTATGCTGGGGAATTTTTTTTTTTATTATTTAAAACTTGCAGCACTGCTGCTGCCTCATGGAGAGTTGGCTCATTCACTGCTAGTTGTGAAAGGGAGGGTGTGCATGCTGGGGTGGCATACATCCCACATGTCTCAGCACGGGATGGGACCTCTAGGAGGGATCACTTGGATATATATATACCAGACACATCCCTGATTTCATATGTAGGCCACATGGGAAGGCAGGACTTGCTGCCTGGAGCCCACACCTGCCCACAAAGCCCTCCAATCCTGAGATCCCCTGGCCACATGGCACCTTATGTCTGAGGATCTCCTAGCCCTACCAGCACCTCACCATGCCTGGCAGGGAGAGCTGATGGAGTCCATGGCACTGTCCCACCTTGCTGCAGCTATGCACAAGAGCTTTGGTTGTCTCCAGTGTCTCTTTGCCTCATCCCATCAGCACAGAAAGTGAGGGTGCCAGCCACATTGTGAGGAGCAGGAGATGATGTATCTAAAACAAGGGAGGAATTTTAACCCACTTTGCTTTCCCTTTGTCCCACCCATATTGCACCTGCCTTTAGAATGACCAAAATTATCCAGTGACATCATTCATCACCCACAGAAAAGCACAAACCACACAAATTCCCCATGGAAATCTCCTGAGGAAACAGGCTTTCTAGGCTCTCAATGCCTCGAAAAACCCCCTGACCAGTTACTTCTCTCCCAGACATTTTATCAGGAACTGAAGCTCATTGAATCAGTGATTCACTCCCCACTCAGCACTGGCTGACTGCATTTTGTGTGCCTTGGGATAAGAATCATGTTATTCTTTGCTCGGGTCCAGGACACCTCTGATATGTGCTCGAATATCTCTGGCTTGTTACAATTAAGATTATTCCAAATTTCATGGGAGAGGCATTTTTATGCACTGCCTTTTTTATAGGGGACTTCAGCAGGGTCCACCCAATGCACCAGATCAACAACACAAAGAAATCAAAAAACACCTTAGTATGCTGCTTTCCTTGCCTATGTTTGTATAAAGCTTGTTTACAGCCAGCAGGCCATGAGAAAAATGTCATTTATAGTATGTGCTGTGGCACTGCTCGCCTGAATTTTAGGAGTCAGCAACTTAAATAAACTCTTGATGCAGCTTGCAGACACAGTTAAGAATGTCTCTTCCGCCTGCTGCAGGAAGCTGGTCAGTGTACCAAAGATCAAAGTTGTTCACACCAAAGCAAGAAGGTTACATACAAGCAAAAAGTAACTACAATGCTCGGGTTTGGATGCAGGATTTGCATGTATTGGTCTCTAAATTGGACCATAAACCACTTGAAGCAATTAAAAGAACCCCAAACACTTGCTGCCACACCACCCAGATTACTCACAGGCTAATCCTGCTGTTGCAGGGATATCAAGATGTTACCAAGATGTTTGATATGACTTTGAGAAGATGAGTTTATTGAAAACCATATTAGAGACTTATTTAGCGAATGCATTGACCTTAAGTGGCTGTGCCTCAAAAGGGCTAACAAAAGAGTATGTGACCTGAAATGGGCATATATTGCAGGGAAGTCACTTCCCTCTGCTACACATACAGCATCTACAGAACAGGCAAATATTTACCAGGAAGCTCATTGAATCAGTTAATTGTTTAAAAAACCCCCAAACCCTAAGAGATGTTTTTTTAATATATCTCAAAAAATCAGAAAGGTAGTCAGGACCTTTTCAGAAGTTGCTCCTGAAATAAGTGTCCCTGGGATAAAACACAGCTAGAAATGACTGTTGAAAAACTTTTGGTGAGCTCTGGCAGTTTTGATGCAAACCTGGCTGCTGCTGTAGTCACTGCTGCAGGACTGCACTGGGAGGAAAGACTGGCAGGGGAATTCAAGCTAGCATGTCTGCCCTCTCTTCTTCTCTCTTCTCTGCTCCACTATAGAATAAGAAATCAGAAAAAAGACAAGCCTGATTTTTAAATTTTTTTGTTGGCTCTAGTGGCTCTTGCGCACAAAGAGGATTCAGGATAATTTTGGGTTGATTTCCTTTCAATTCTGCATCCCTGCTCTTTCTGGTTTACTATTCTCCAGCTCCCAGTACAAACAGGATCCTTCCTCAACAATGTTCTGCCACATCATCTTCCTTCCTTTTGTATACAGGCTGCTCCTGCCTGTTACATACCATGCGGCTTCCTAAGGCACCTCATTTCTCAATGCTAGCAAAAACAGGAACCAAAAGCAAAGCAGTAATAAAATGCTAAAATCTCACTGCAGTTAAAAATGAAATCTTGAAAGTTTCCGATTCAAGATGACTTTTCTGTTAACAGATTATTTTTCTAGTTTAGTGCTTTGCAGTATACGTGCAAATGAGGTGCTTGTAGTATTTATCAGATTCAAATGCCTCTTCAGCATGGTTTGCAACATTGACCCACGCTTCTCCTCCTTTTTTACTGGTGTTGAAAAGTGAACCCAGCTGAGCAGAGTACACATTGCTTCACTGTTCACCTCTTTTCTCTCGTCTTGTAAGGCTTTGCTGTCTGATTTTTGCTGTCTGATTTTTGCTCTGAGGAGGTTCAATAGCATGTGTACAGGGACAAGAGAAAACCACAGGCCACAGTACATATTGCACAAATGCTGTTATTATTCTGAGGCCTGAAGAAACAAGGAAGGAAGCTTGAGGCTGGTGGTTTGGCAGGTGTGAGGCCTTTTTCACACAGACATCTGTTTCAAGTGGTAGCTCTGGGCTCGGGGATGAGCAGGGAACGCCTGTCACTCCCACCCCTTCTCTGTGTCACAGCACAAGGGGGTTTGGGCTCCTGATGAAGTAATGTCAGCTCCTTGTTCAATCTGTGCTTCGAGACTCTGCTCTCTTGTATTTGTGGGGCAGGGCTGCAAAGTGAGGCAATTCCTCCCTGCAAACTGCCTGAGACAGAGGTGGCTGCTGCTGCTGCCACACCAGCATGCACAAAATGGATGGGGTTAGAGCAAAATGGGTGAGCAGCAACATGTGCACAAGCTCAACAAGCTGAACAAGCTCCATGCAAGGACCTGATGAAAACCGTTCGGATGCTACCACGTACCCCACATCAAAGTGAACTTTTCTAATCCCACTAGATTAGTGTTTTGGGCAACCCTACTAGTGATCCCATTACAGTTTTGAATAGACTGCTTCATTTGGCAGGATGTTACAGCACACTCTCTGTGATGCCTTGTACTATATTTGAAGGAATTCATTAGTGTTTGATGGTTAATTATCTATGCAATAACCTATCTGGGACTCCACCTTAGAAATAATCTAAAAAGAAACTGCAGTTTTTAGGGCTGGATCCTGCTCTACTAAACACATGTGTAGGGAGTTAAAAAGGGTTCACATAATATCCTCCCCGGCAGGAATTCTTTGGGACAAGTTAGTGTTGAGCCACATTGTTATTTTAAATGACAATAGGTTCTTTCTCCTGTAGTCCATGGTCAATTTTAATGAACATTTAGCAACTTAATTATCTTTAAGACTGCTACTCCTCTGTTACAGATTGCTGACATTGGTCAGAGAATTCAGAAGTTGCTGGGGGGAGGGCAGATATGCAGAAAAGCAGAGACTGAGATATATGTCTACAGCTGCCCTCATTTCCATAAGAAATCAAGCTGAAGCAATTTCAAGGTGAGGGACTGTGGTTAATCCCTCCCAACGCACTCATTAATACATCTCATAACAAGTCTCCTTGTCCACTGACAAGGAGAGTCAATCAAGCACCACTTTAGTCTGGGCAGGAGAAAGGCTACAGTTTCATAGGGGCTGCTGGGTTTTATGGCTTCTTCAGAGGTTTTAAGCTGTGCTATGCTGTGCTGATGTGCCTTCATTCAGAACTGAGCAAGCAAGCAAGCAACCAAGGTAGGTGATGTGATGGGAGAACTCAGCTCCTGTCTTTGTTTCATGTCGCAAATGACAGAGTAAAATCTGCTGATGTCAACACCAGAATGGGCAAAATCCTGGCAAAATGAAAGGCTAGGTGGCATTTTGACATTCTTTAAAAGGAAGGCAGAATTCCTGACGTGAAGCATCCTTCTGTCATGCTTAACATGATCTCTAGAACCACCATGTCATCTGTGGTGGTCACGTGTGAGAAGCACCACTGAAGCACTCATAGAAATCTAATAAACTTCAGAGCTGGGCTGCAAGAAAAAACATATTTTGTCCTGAGGATTTAAAGCAAAATAGGAAAAGCAAGCCACACACAAGGAAGCCTGATGTTCCAAGCTTTGGTATTATATATTTTTTTTCTTTTTCCTATCTGACAAATATCAGCATGACAGCAAACAGAACCCTCCTAGTTCACATGGCGGCACAGCTTAACTGTGCTGGTAAGTGGGGAATTGGCTCTTTGCTCTAGCATGCCCCTAAATCGTACCATTAACATGTGGTTATAGTCAGAGAGCACATTTGGTAGGAAATGACACCTTGTTACTTCCCAGATTATCTGCTCTCTATGGGGTAAATATTTTAAACATCGTGCCGGGTTTTAGCAGCAACATCCCTATTAAAGTAAATGGGATCTGAGTGAGGGTAAATCCAAGCACGCAGTGCTGGGACAGTACACCTATAAATCTTGTGTGTCTTACACTCCGTGCTTTATTCACTGACAAAGGACAAGTGTTTGCTGCCTTTGTAAGGTTCCTAAAGCACAAAGGGAGGGTGTGTGCTCGGCATTGCTTCCTGTAGCTCTGGCTGCTGCTACAGCACGACAGCCCGAAGCAGGAAGGACACAGGGATTCCTCAGCTCCGCAGCGCAGGCTGCAGCCACGCCAGCGGGAGGAATGCGGCTCTCAAGGGCCAAGGAGTTCAGTTCACTCTGGGCCGTGATAAAGTTCCTTTTGAAACAGCATCTACCTTTAAGCCAGGAAGTATTTCAGGCAACAGATACCTTACAGGCCTCCTCAAGCTTACTCAGTATGTATTAAGCAATTTCTGTGTAAATTTTATCTTCTGCTCATATCAATCCCATCACAGTAGTGGTTGACAAGTGCCCCAGTTTATGTAACAGCAAAGGCAGGGAAAGACCCTTTCCTTAGGGTAGCTACCTTAAAACAAATAACTGGAGTTTGAAAAAAAGAGCCTGCTCTCTCCAGTAGGCATTGTTTCATGGTTTAATACGATAAATGTAGCCTACATGTGCAGGATATGTCTGGCAGAGTTCTTTGTTACTTCACTAGATGGCGTGTGGTGGTGCCTGGCAGGGGAGAGAGAAGGGAGAAGAATTAATTCAGTGTGTAACTGGCTGCACTGCACTCCTGCCTCTGATGTGCCTTTAACAATGTGGATCTAGGAGTTAATGTTTCAAGGGTGAGAACTGAATTTCCTGCTGAAACTTTTGCCTGAAGAGTACCCTTAAATCAGCAGTGGGGCAAGACTGGTGGAAAAGGGGTTTATTAGACCAACCTCTTTCCAAGGCAAAACATGCTTTCAGAGACATAAGTTCTTCAAATCTAAAACAGGCCTGAAGAAGAGCTTATGTGTCTGCTTACTACAACATGGTCAGCTGGTAGACCTAATCTCTTTCTATAAATTCTGTCATGCTTATAGCCTCACACCATCACTGCTGCGACAATACTGTAAAAATGTCCAAAACTTTGTGTGGTTCATCAAAAGGCAAGCCATAAGGTTAATTTGTGCTCTCACTTCCCCTGGTGTATACCCTGGCATAGCTGTCCTCTTTTGCTCTTCTATTAACGATTTATGCCTTCCACTTGGCAAAAGAACAAGACCCAGCTCTGCCCTGAGGCACTTCCTCTAGTGGGATGACACAAAATCACCCTCGAAGGGCATTCACAGTGCATGTGCAGTGAGAATTTTCTCTTTTCTAGCTTGGGAAAATAGGCATTAAATCTTCAAGGCCTCAGACATGAATCGTGGAAGTGGCTGGATCCATTAGGGATGTGCCAGGCTCCCTAACACAAACACTGACAGTGAAGCTCTCCACAGAAAGGTTTGTTGGTGAACACGCCTCCTCTCCTGGCAGCACAGGGGCTATGATTTCACAACTGGCCTAAGCTGACCTAAGCTGGGCTCCAGCCAAAAGACAGCTCTCCCCCTCTGCTGACTCTTGTGCTCCTTTGGCTATGGGGTCTGTGGTGCCAGGGGTTGATTGGTCTTGGTGGAATCCTCCCCTCGTGCTCTTTTTCCCTTTTGGTAGGGTTGACTTTCAGCTGGCTCAGTTTGCTGAATTGGCTGACTGCTTGGGTGGACACTGGAGATGGCACAAGGAGATGGCCAGGGATGAGGCACTGGAAAGTGCAAGTTTGGCCTTTCTGCCATCGGTGTGGGCTGAGCCCCCAGGAGGCAGAGGGCTGTGCACCGCAGATTCTGCAGTGACGGCAAACCGCCCCAAATGCAGTGGGAGGAGGGCAGGGCAGGCCACTGCCTTAGGATGGGATGCAAATATTCCTCTGCTCCTTTGAACACAAAAAAAAAAGGGGTTTAAAAACCATCTGCTAAAGAATGGTGCCATGAGGAAAACACATCTGATATACATGCAAGTGTGGGGTTTTCCTGTGGTATTTAGGCCTGAGGTGTTTACGGTTTTATCATCCAGCTATGTACCCAAGCTGCAAATGTGTTCAGTGCAACCCATGCACTAGATTTAACACCTGCTGCACCATGGCTATAGCTACAACAGCAGCTTATACCCTGGCTGAATCAGCCACCAATGCCACATCATGGTCAACACTCTCCCCAGAAAACAAAATTATGTCCAAAATCAAGTGTCTTTCTTTGTTGTTTATGGCTTGTTTCTGAAGGGAGAGTGTATTTGGTAGGTGCTTGGCTTGGGGGAGAGTGTCTGGTGAAGTGCCAGTGCTGCAGCTGTGTGGGGAATTGTGCAGAAAAGGACCTAGTGCTCATACTGACTAGGCAAAACAGGGGCAAACACTGGCAACAAGCTGAACAAGAGGTCCCTCGGCATTCCCTGAAGAGAGAACTCATTCTTCCCTTGTGAGTCAGGTTTGTGTGGCCCCTGTATGATGAAGCTGCAGAGTAAGACAAGTTCTGCCAGGGTTAAGCCACTGCATCCTCTCCACTAACCTTCCCCTAAACCAAAAGAGGTTTAAGATGTTAATGCGAGAGGAAAACCAGGGTCATTGGATGGCTTATAATCAGTTCTGTAGGACAGACAAGTCACTACGCAACTTTCTTCTGTATTTCCAGGAAATGCTCCTCCTGTCTCAGATCAGCTCATTTAGCTACCTCAGCCTCAAAGTGCAGGTGTGTTAGCTAACTCATTTGGTTCAAATTTCCCCATCCCATCACTCAAATCTAGTAAGTTGAAACATCTGGATGAAGACAGAAAAACTGCAAGAGATGTCCTTACAGTAGTCTATGCTTTGAATATCACTGTACATGCAACATTTCTCTGCACATAGCCACCAGTATCCTTTCAGCTCGGGCTCCTGGTTCAGGGTCCCACTCTGCTATTCCTTCACTCTGTCCCAATAGTCTCCCAGGGTTTAAACCTGTCTAACTGTCAGCATATTGTGTTTGAATTACAGAATTGTTCATATATGTCTCTCCTTCTTGTAAACTTACAGCAAAGAGTAAAGATCCCCATAAGAAAGAACTGTTTGGGCTATAGAGAAATGCTGCCAACTACTGTAACAGGAAAACATTACAGCTCCCTTTTGCCCCAAAAATAACATTTTCTTGCTGTGGGTAAACAGCTATTTCAGTTCTTCTGGGAGCAGTAATCCTGGCCCTCTCTTTCTCCAAAGGCAGCATGCAGTCCTCCATCCCATAGAGAAACTCATTTCCACAAGGCATGTCCAGACAGCATCAGCATCTGCCTAGGAGTGGGGATAGTAGAGGATGAGAACAACGGCAGAGAGGGATGCTCCAAGGAAGTCACTCATGCACAAGACAGAAGCTAAAAAAGCAGTCTTCATCAGAACAGCACTCAAAGGACTTCATTTGGGCTCTTCTCTGCCTGGGAAGGGCTCTCACTTGGTTTCTTCCCCCTCTACTCCATACCCTGGAACCTATAATTCTGAAAGTGAGTCAATGTCTACAGAAACACCGATGGCTGTGTTTCATGCAGTGCCATCTCAATTCTGCACCTTGAGGCAAGTCCCATTGCCTCTGGCATGTCCTTGCCTAATGCATCTGCTGCTCAGGAAGGTCACAGGGCCATGAACTGTGTGTTCAGAGCACCTAGTGTACGACAGTTCATTGTGATTAGCTGGGATTTCCAAGTACAAAATAAAATAACTGTACACCAAGGAAAGTAATGACATTTGTCAAACTCAGCTATATCAGAAAGAACAGATAAGCAGATGCCAAAATCATAAGTTAGTCCTCCACCTATTAGTCTGGTTTTAGTTTGTGTGATTTTTTCTCCAAGGACCTCTTTTCCTCCAAAATGCACGGGTCTTTATCTTACATTATTGAGTTGTCAAGCTGTAGTAATTTCCAAGCAGCTACTTAGGTTCCATTAGTATTGATCTAATTTGAGATGAACACTGGCCTCATTAGGCTTAACTCTTCTTCCTGCCCCACTGTTCATCAGTGAAGGGTTAGCTGAGATAACACCTGAGAAACAATGCTGGTGCTTAGAGCAAAAAATCAGGACAAGTGAATCCAATCCCAGCTCTGCCACTGACAAGAGACAGATCCATGTCCCTTTTATTTTAATTTTTCTTGTCTGTAATGGGAGTAATGCTGATATCTCTTTGGACAGAGGCACAATGGCTTGTTTGTAGAACACTGAGATGGTGCAGCTTGGTGAGATCTCAACAAGGGTACAAAGTGCTACTGGTGTTTCTTAAGTGTCTGCTGTGTGTCTTAAACTAACCTTGATCTGACACTTCACACATCTGATCCCCTTTCACATCTCTACTATAAACAAGCTATGATTTGAGTAAATTGTTTATTAAATACGCAACTTTAAAAGACTTATAAAAGTCTGCTTGTTTTTTAACCACTGCATATTGCAGATTTGAGCTAACCTGAGAAAAGCAAATATATGGCCACAAGAAGAGTTCATTGAGGGCACTGCAATCCTTCTTTTCATGTTAATGCAATGTAGCCCAGATCTTTAGGGTTTCTGAAGGCCAAGAAGCTGTGTAGGGTCTTTTGATGCTGACAACAGCATGAACAAGTGGGTTACATAACTGACAAAGCTAGTCACATCTTGGTAGGCATAAAAGCATTTATTTTCTTGTCACCTAGCAATATGACAATGGCTTATACCTGCTTCTTGCAAGCCTTGCTGCAATATGTGCTTTGTCTGTGGATGCTTATCCAGCAACAAAGGGTGTACTGCAGAAAGGCACATGGCTCTGGATTCCTACCATAAGGTCCTTATTCTGGGACTACAGATTGTCCTGTCAACAACAAACTCATTTAAGGTATACCCATCTCCCTTCATAGCCCAGGCCGTGCCTTCCCATGTTTAGCTGAACCCGACCTCCATCATGCTCATTCTCCTCTGCACCACTTCAGCAAAGTGACAGGATGTCCAGCACAAAGCAGGTCAGGCCTGGGATGGGTGTATTTGCACAGATCCTCAGCACTGGCTCCTCTTCAGCATCATGGGGTGCCATGCAGTGTGCCCTGATCCTTATCACTGATATGGCAGTGACCATGGAGCGCTTCCACACAGGTCCTGAACATGGAGTCCTGGGTATAGGGTCCAATTCCCCCGCTCCTGCAGATGTGACTGCATTTATCCCAGGACTTCTGGGTATATAGAAAGTGTGTATCATGCTCCAACCAGACAACAGTGAGGCAGGAAATGCCTTAATTATACATCTGGCCTTGCACCATGCCATAGCAGAGCCACAGCTGTCTGCAGCCCACTGAGATCCACATGTCCTTTGCTCTTCCAGAACTGCCCCACATTGTCTCTGCACATTACAGCTCAGCCTCTCTAGGGAATGCTGTGTTTGCTGTTACATTTGCACACCAGCCAGCACTTTGCTTCCTGGTTTATGAATGGTGTGTCCAGAAATTGGCTGCTACACTGGTGCATTTCAGAGAAGATAATGCTGTCCTTTTCCCTGCTGTTTATCATAACCCTAATTTCTGACAAACAAGAGATGAATTCTGGGCAATTTACCAATAATCAAGCACAGAGTGAGCAAGATGGTTTTACAATATATATAGCCCGTGAGTGGGGCTCACCAAAGCCCTCTGATACTGGGTATCACACTTGCACCAGGCCCTTAGACTGATGAATAGTGATAACAGCTGCAAACATTTTCTGCCCTGCAAATTGCAGCCACAGATAATAAAATTTCAAAACTAGCAACACAACAACAGCATGGGAAGCCGATGACATTAAAGACATGATAGGGATGCCTTGGAACTATGAGAAGAAATTGAGTACGTTCAGCACTGAATGAGTAATCCTCAGGAGACTATTTAAAACTCATTGACTCGTTATGCCTACGCATAGCTTTGTCAGTCAACAGAGATGTCAAAACCGTGTGCAGATGAAGTTTACTCAGGTACAGAAGAGCAGAGCAAGACTTTCCTTTTTGATCAGTTGCCTGGCTCTGCCCTTGGGGCAAAAATCCTTCAGACATCTCTTGGGGTTTCTTTTTGCATTTGATGGATTTGCCTCTGACATATGAAATCATGGGCTGAGCTGTGTGGCTGAGGCAGGGTGGTAATACCAGAGGCAGGTAGGATGTGGGTGGCAGGGTTCATTTCATGTTAGAGACATAACACACAGCATGCTCCCTCTACCTGCAGTGCAGCCCAGGACCCAGGGGGAGAACTTGAGTGATCTGCTTCTCAGCTGCCTTACACACGCAGAGCTCAGGACTGTGAACTGCACTGCCCTGCGGATGCCCAGGAGACAGATTGGGCTGCTATTACTCTACATATAAAGCATCCTGGCCCTTCCTCACACTGCATTACTTCCTTCCCTCCACCAGCCTTCTTCACTTCCATTCTGTGGTGAACCCCATCCCTCCCTCCTTACTGATAGCCATTCCTCAGCCCCCAAACCGGGCTGGAGAGAAGACAGGGATGTCAGCATAATGCGGAGTAACAGTGGCAAGTAAGAGAAGACCCTACAACAAGGTAAACACTCTGCATCCTCTAGTTCCTGTTGGAACATAAATGAAACCGTTCCAGCTAATCATCTTAGTCCTGGATACATGTTGTGTGAAGGAAGGGCCTGAAAACAGCAGAGAAACCTCTAAGACACAGTCTGCACGGGGGTCATGCCAGTTATGTGGGTAGGGTTCATTGAACAAATGTACATGTTTAAGCAGTAGGTGTCCATTTGGGAGTCAGTCACCTTAGGATGCCGTTTTAAGTCAGAAAGAAATAGGCACTTTTGGCATAAGATAGAAATTTACACTCAGCTGAGCTCAATTGTGCCTTGTGAGCTCCTGCTGCTCCTCACTGATAATACATGGAGTCAGGCATAGCCAGCTCCCAGGTGAACGTCTGCACGACACACACCAAACGACGGGTGAGATAAATCCCATTTTGCTCAGCCTTGTTTTGATACAGGGATGCTACACATTCTAGGGCTGCAGAAAGGGGCTTTGTAGGGTGCCTGGTGGAGCACGCTCTGGCATGTAACTGCAGAGGCCAGGGAGCCAGATTCAGAGGAACAGACACAGTGACAGACACAGCAAAACCCTTCAGGAACGTGGCTGCTGAAGCAACCATGACTTCATTAGACTTGCTCAAGATGCCCTCTACCCTAGACCTTTCACCTCATTTAATGGTTTCTTGGCCTCAATCCCTTATAATTCTGAAATGAAAAAAAATCTCTTTTGACTCCTGTTTTCAAGCCAGGTCTGTTTGATTTGGAACACTGCATTGAAGTCTGTGTTACTGATTGATTTCAGGTTTATTATATTTTCCCCTTTGAAAAATGCTACAGTAAAAAAAATCCCACATTGTCGTTTTTCATGTAACCCCCCCCAACCTTTTTTTTTTTCAATCTTAGCAAATGCTCAGTCTTTTCCACTTCAATAGCTTGAAATTCTCCCCTGGGAGCCCTAAGCTCTTTAAATATTTTTAGGTTGCCAGATTTCTTATGTTCTCTCTCCAGGAAGCCAATTTTGTTTCTAAGCTCTTGAGAGTAGTCCAGCTTCATCTTTTGCGCACTCTCTGCATCACAATAAAATGCTGCCTAATTGTTGCCTCAGCCGAGTCCCAAAGGTGCTGGAGTTTGTCTCTAGGCTACAGTTGTGGACAATAAACTCTTCTCAGACTGGAGTTAAGCGTTTTTATTATTTAAATCTGAGTCATGTAAAATTAGTTTACTAGCAAGTTACCCACTAAGATCTAGCATGGAAAGAAACTCCCACATATTGTTTTCCAACACAATGAGAGAATGATCAGATATAAAGATTTGCAAGCGGCCTGTAATACAAGAAGTGTATAGAAACACCAGCATTTAATTTTGCCAAAAAGACATGAAAATGTTTCTGTGAGCCTAGAAGTTACTCTCAGACCTCATCTGTTCGGTATTCTTTACCTTCAAATTGAAACTGGCGGTATGAAAAGCTTTCTTTTTTCCTCTAGCTTGTCCATGACCTGAAATACCTAGGAAAGAGGAAAGGCAGCTGAAGATAACAAATGCCAGATGGGTAAGAGCTTTCTGTTCTCAGTCTAGCATCACAGCAAGAGGATTTAGTGATCATTTTGCTTGAAAATAAACAAGAATATACTAAGACCAGCCACCCAGGCTGCACTCCCAGCAAGGGACAAATGGACAGTACAAGGAGTGAGAATGAACACATGCTCTCTTTCTCATCAGGACCATATTCATCTATCCTCAATAGCAGAAGACATCTGTATATGGCAGTTTCTTTCTTTGTGCTCCTTTTTGTAATCTCCATTTTAAAGTGTTTGTATTTCTTTTGTACAATATGGCTTCTGACGAAAGTGCATACTTCACAGACAGTATATAAAAAGACTTAATGATCATTATTTTGAGACTCTAATTCCTTAAGACAATAGTTTCTTTAGATGCTTTTGGTGCTGTATGCCCAAATCCACAGTCTTAATTAAGGAAAAATGAAGCTGAAAGAGATTGCTAGATTTTCTCAAAATGGTTAGACTGTCCTTTAATTAAAAAGGTCACACATGATAACAGAGACCTGACATGGTTTTTGTAGTGGTGTCAGCAGCATATTTGCAGCCTGGGACACTCATGAGCAAGGACAGCACACATCCAGGTCAGGGCAAGCCTGTCCAAAGGGCTCTTCATCGGGCTCCTTTTGTCAGCACAGAGAGCGTGCAGGCAGATGCAGGGATCTGCAGTGACTGCGGGGAGACTGTTAACCACACACCACATACTCATCCCCTCCTGCTGCTGGGGTCTCTCAGTCCTTATTTAGACTTGCCTTGATCACGTTCTGGGGGGGAAATGCCAGGCGTGGTGTGACAGAACATCCATTACTAACAGTGATGCAGAAGATGGGAAGGATGCACAGGTCTGAAGTTAACATTGGCAGGCAGCAGCTAGAAAAGCTAGGACGCAATTTCAGCCTTATTCAGATCAATGGGAACTTTGCCACTGATGTAAGTAGAATGAAGACTCTGCTCTACATGTCTGCCTGTAATCTGAGAACATGTATTGTGCACATCCTGGAGACTCAGTGAAAACCAGACCCCACAGAGTTCACCTTAGATTCACTGTCTCAAATAAAACTATGTGGATCCTTTGTGCCCCTTTTAGTTATCTGTAAAACAAGTATGATAATGCTTTGAGTGCTAAACAATACAATGTGTGTAGGAAGACAGTATCTTTTATTAGGCTAACTGAAATAGTTGGGGAAAAACAGACAAGCTTTGAGGCTTGTCTGAAATGCTTTGAGATGCTCTGATGAAAGGTGTTTGAGCTGTGCAAGGGATCATTAAATTACATTCTTCCTCTCTCTGGAAATCATTTAGTGATATTTCAAAGGAAAGATGCTGCACAGAAATAACTGATTTCTATTGCAAGTGCTGTCTGGAGCTAAATATCTTCCTTCTTCTCTCTTTATGAATTAATCTAAAGAAAAATATGTTTTATATTAGCATGTTAAGAACAATTTTGTGGTATAATGTATAGTTCTGTGAAATGTTCTGTGTGAAGTGTAACTCACAAGATCATTAAGCATATTTCAGTACACTCAAACAAAATGGTTGGATTCCTGTTGAACAGTTTGTGAAAATTATGAAGGTACCACTGTACAGATATTAGAAAGCATGGAAGGTCAGTGAAAATGGCACATGAAAATAAAAAAGGCAGATATGAGTCAAAAACTACATTACACTTGTAAATACCGGCTAACAAGCACTCAAACTGTCACTTTTGAGTGTGGACATCATGCCTTGGAAAGCTATGAACCAGCTAGTGTGCATAAAAAGTGTCAACAGCCAAACACTTGACCCTCTGCTCTTCCTGATTTACCAGGAAGGAGCTGGGAGTGCTCACTTGAAATTAGCCAGGGCTGAGAGACCAACAGCATTAGGGTGTCACAGCCATGGGTGCAGCAAGATAGATCAGTGCTATCATGGAGTCTGTGCAACACTGGGGTCACTGGGGACCCTGAAGGGGTCGGGGAGGCAAGGTTTAACTCCACATAAATCCTACCAATATCACTTTATTAGTACTTCAGTTCAGTGTCAAGATACAAATGATGTCAAGAAGAAAACTGAGGGCAGGGCAATCTTTAAATACATGAAAAGTACTTGTGAAAAAGGATGAAATAAACTTGTTTATGTCTATTAGAACAAGAAGCAATAGGGATAAATTGCAGTAAAGGATATTTACATTAAACCACTAGACAACAGAGCAGGCTTAAGGAAAATTAGGCATTGGTATAGACTCCCTAGAGAAATGGTGAACCCTCCATCACTGGAACATAAAAAAGGNGCAGAGAAGACTTGGAGATTCATCTGAGAAAGGTTACAATGTGTGACCAGGTCTTCCTGGATGTTCTTATTTTCTCCAGAAAGATGTTGAAGATTTTTTGTTTGTGTGAGATTTTGAGATGCAGTCCTCTGAAAATATTTGTCTAAGAGAGGAGGGACCATTTATCTTTTGAAGTCCCTGTTCCTCTCCACTGATCACGGATGCAGTCACAGATGACTGGCTTAGTATGGACACCTACTTATTGAATCTGCAAAGTGAGATGAGACAATTACCATCCTTAATGACAAATTGTGTCCTTTCTAATATATTCCTAAATATAACACTCAAATCTCCATTACTCATTCCAACTATAATTACTTGTTGTGCACATATGAGGTGGCACCCATAACACATAATCATAATGTTATTTATTGTCCTGAATTAGTAATTTAGCACATTATATTTAGATGCCATATGGCCTGATGAAAAATGTAATCAGGGCTTCCTATGCAGTGGATAGAAAGCTCCTAGATAATAATTAATATAATGTATTTCACTTTTGCACTGCATTTCTACTAATATCACAGAAGTGTAGGCTATCGCAGGAAGGAAAAATGTTATGTTTAGATCTAAGACCCAGCTAAAGCTCTGCCAAGTTGCAGGTAGAGCTACTAACTAGGAATGTAAGTGGTTTTATTTCAGCAGTATGTATGAAAGAATAAGGTGTCTCCGATATATGGTATTAACCACTTTTGTTTCCAAAATCTGCATACAATAACACAGATGCTCAGCTAATCTAGATGAATGTGTGTGTTTATATTGGACTCATCCCACCATAGGACTAAAACTGGGTACTCAGGAAATGTCACCACTACGTCCCACGCTGAGGTCATGGGAGGAAGCCTGAGCACCCAACTGTCCCCTTTGCTGAATTGCAGCTTTCTCCTTGGGGACCTTTCCACGTACATTCCATGCATTCACTCTCAAGATTCCCCCCAAATGGCAGTAGGACCAAGAACATTATATTTGGCCCTCCCAGACCCATGTTGTCTTCCAACACTATTCCTGCAGGTTCCACACTGGGCAGAGGTGGACACCACAGGGTACATATGTATGAGATCCAGGGTACAGGGCTGTGTGGCGTGGACAGAGCAGCCTGGAGTAGCCCTAAGCATCCTGGGTGTGCATCAGCACACACCACTGAGCCTTGGGATGGAAAACTGCTCCTTCTCTTGTGTGGATACAGACTTTGCACCCCTGCCTGTATCAGCCAGCACTGCACTCAACAGTGGTGCTGGAGACTGCTTTCATCAGGTAGAAAGGTCCCAAGGACTGTCTCAATTGGAGGGGGATTTTTTGGTATCTGAGCAAAAGAGAAACTCAGAATAAAAATGATGAAAGGTGACAAGGAGAAAGAGCACAGGATCACCTTCCCCATCCTGAGAAATCCATAAAATATTATTCTCCTGTGCACTTGGAACAACTTCTTTTAATAACCTTTATTCTTTTGTAACCTGTAATTACAGAAACCTCAATCTCATATCTTCTTATTCACAAGTACCCTCATCATACATGTATTTCTACACTGTAAAAGGATGTGAAGACTTAAGGCTCTTGTATTGATTTTGGCTGGGATAAAGTTAATTTTCTTCACAGTAGCTGGTGCAGGGCTGTGTTTTGGATTTGTGCTGGAAACAGTAATAACATGGGGATGTTCTGGTTACTGCTGAGCAGGGCTTACAAAGGGTCAAGGCCTTTTCTGCCTCTCACCCCACCCCACCAGCGAGGGCTGGGAGTGCACATGGAGTAGGGAGGGGACACAGCAGGGACAGCTGACCCCAGCTGACTGAAGGGAGATCCCAGACTGTGTAGTGACATGCTCAGCATATAAAGCTGGAGGCAGAAGAGGAAATGTTCAGAGTGATGATGTTGCTCTTCCCAAGTAAGTAATCATTAAGCATGATGGAGCCTGGCTTTCCTGGGAGATGGCTGAACACCTGCTAGGCTCTGGGAAGTTGTGAATGAATTCCTTAATTTTCTTTGCTCGCTTGTGGGGCTTGTGCATTACCTATTAAACTGTCTTTATCTCAGCCCATGGGTTTTCTCACTTTTACCCTTCTGATATTCCCATCCCACTGGCTGGGGAGTGAGTGAGCAGCTGGCTGATCTGAGTGGGGCTGATCTGCCTACTGGGGCTAAGCCACAACAGGCTCATTTTGTAACTTCATTACATTTAAAAATGCATCAAATATGAAAATTAAATGCAACACTTCCCCTTCTTTTTTTTTTTCCTTCTTTTAAGGTGACATGAAGAATTATTTGAATGAGGAAATGCATACAGGAAGATAATAGCATATATAGGTTTAACTCCAGCTTAGCATATAGAAGTTTACCTTCAGCTGTGCTTCCTTGTGGATTTTAGCTTCTTCCTTGTTTAAATCTTTAGGAATGTTTTTATTCTTACTTGCATGGAGAAGGACCAGTAAGAGCTGAGTACTTCAGCTAAAAGAAGCAATTAGGTAGGTCAAGCTATAGAAGCTCACAGATAAGTATAATTAAACACTCTCTTCATAGGTTATTAAGATGCCTACCTGATGACTACTGAACTTTAAAAAGAAGCAAAAGATGCCATGCAAAACTATTAAAAACTACTAATAATTCTCTCACCTCATTGGGTTTGTGGCTCGCATTCCTAATACATGCTTGTTTTAAAAGAATACTGTTTTATAACAGGATGGTTAATTCTGTAACAACATGAAATACCTTAACTGCCAGAGACTGAAAAAGTGTCCTGGTGGTAGACACCAGTAGCATCAAGTCTGTCTGAACTGGAATGAGTTTTAATAATAAAAAAATGAAGCTTTAGTGACATACTAGCAGCTGAGCCTGGGTGGTTTTAGAGGTCAGCACACAGGGCAGTTGAACCTTGCTTGTAGTCAGCAGTGCTCCATGTACAAGGAGCAACTGCTCAGCCTGGAGGTTGGATTCAGCTGCCCAAATGTAGGTATTTAATATCTGAGCATCTCTTATGGGTCATATAAAGCATCATCTAAAAGGCCGGGTTTTCTATTGATTTTGAAAAGAATTTAAGACAAGTAGTTTACAAGCAGATGCCTGCACTGTAAACCATTAAATGCAGGTACGTTGTATCCAGCATGTCTGATGAATCATTGGAAGCCCTTGGCTGATGGGTGGGAAACTTCTTAAGCTACTCCAACTTGACTGCAGCTGCTCTATGCTAGTGGCAACACCATGCTTCCAGGCTTATTTATAAAGTTTGGCACACCTTTTCATGGTACATTTGTAAATACTATAAATAATTCTGTTTAAATTATGACCACTTGTTACATGGATAACAGAGATACATGGCTAGATTATATCTTTCTTAGAGTGGTGCAAGCCATAATAAACTTCCATGACATTTTTGAAACTGTAATGGTATAAAAATATCGGGCTTGAACAGAACGATGCTAAGATACAAGACTCAGTCTCCTTAACTTACATCTTAAAGTTAAACATATCTTTTTCTTGGTTGCTCATTTGGCAAAAATGTCAACAGTGCATTTCTGTCCTCTGCTAAAGCTCATCCCTTCCTCAGACCTGTTTACAAGGTCATGCAATTAGGAAAATCAGAGGCATGACCTAGGTTAAAAGTTACACCTTCTTTTGCAGGGTTCTTTTCAATTCAGATGATTTCACCAACCTAGCTAGCAGTACCACCACATCAACCCCTGTACTAGCCCAAGAGACAGTGGTATGTAAAGTAGAAGGCAAGAACAAGTGCTGAGGGGTGGAGACCAGGTAAATCAGTTTAGTTGCCAAGGAAGAGATGCAAAGAATAGCACAGAAAGGCATTCAAAGTTGAAGAGGCTCCTCTAGATGATAATTCAGAGCAGAAGCCTAACTAACAGTCTGAACTGCTCTCTGGAGGAGCCTCTCTCACTCCTTCAACTATGCAAGGCATCTAGGGAGACCAGCCTCCTAATTTAGGCATCTAAGTTATATATTTAAACGTAGGAGTGAATATTCCCCCTGAGAATGTGAATGGGATGTTATAATAGTTTAAAACATGTTTTACTGAAGCTGTGATGCCAATGTCTGTTCTTTTATGAGATACTGTTCTTTGTGCCACCGATCCTCTACTGACACAACCATGTTTCTCATTTATTAGATAAATGAACAACATTAACAGAATGCACAATGTTCAGTGATGGTCCAAATTCTGAAGTTAAAAAAAGATTCCCAATTTTACTCTCAAAATACGAACCAGATTAAGTTGTTCACATGGAAACCACTGCAAATTCCCAGTAGTAATCATTTTAGGGGACCAGAAAGGGAAAAGAGATTCTTCACAAGGATCACCAGCATATATTTAACTTTATTGTTCTCCTCAAACATTTTTTTAAATTTTCCAGTTAGGAACTTTGATCTGTAATTACATCTTGTCTACATTGCTGTTATCTACTCAGAACCTTTTACATATTCAGTGATGGGGGTTTCAGAAGTTATCAATAAATGACAGAAGTTGTGAAGTTGTTCTTTCAATGCAGATGCATGGCTTACCACCTGCCCTGCAAAATCTTGATACTAAGGCACACATCACAACACCAATTTTCAGTGTGTCTTTCTCCAGTGTATTCAAAGGACTGTTTTAGACAGTTGTGGAAGGAATGCTCTTTAAATGTAGCTGTCTTCTCTCCTGGATGAATATGTTTACAGGAGTGGATTGTCAAAACCATTAATTTTCTAGTGTCTCACACTGTGGAACTGCAACTAACACGCCTAAGAAATCAAACATGCTGGGCAAGCCATTAATATTTATTAGACTGTGCTTTGTTTATTCTAGTGGTTTGGGCATCTACACAGTGTGTGCAAAAAGCTGCCCAACAGCTCCCTGTTTTGACACTGCCAAGTCAGAAAAACATCTATGGGGGAATGAGAATAATATATACCAGCATGACTTAAAATGGCTGTGCCTGAGTTAACAGGCTCAACTGATGTAACTGCTTCAAACTATCAAAGCCTACTATCCCATGGTGTTGTATGCATTCCGCTTAGCCTTCATCCCTTCAAGAAACTTGCCAATGGATCATACGTGATATTGCAGCTTGTGCACAGAAGCAGGTGCTGCGGGTTTCATTAAGTGGGGAGCTGCCAGTTATTTTACATGGGCACACCAGGCAGCTTGCTGCCAGATGAAATCTAAAATAGCTGAGTTCTGCCTGCCTTGTGCTCAGCAGAAGCACCAGCTGAGTGTATCTTTTCTACTGTGCTACTTACTCCAAACCTAAAAGGAACTTGGTTAGAACTCCATCCTTCTGCAAATGTGGTAGAAACTGGGCAGTGAGGCTCAGACTTATTAGTGGGACAGATGGTGCAACTCCAGAATGTCACATCTTTAAAAAACAGCTTAAAGTTCACACTTTACCATGAAAGAGTTGTACTACCACACAAAAGCACATCACTAGAGATTTTTCTCTCAGCTGTCAACCCCAGCAGACAGATTAAGGGAACTTTGCCACTTGATACTGTCTAGTGGTCTGCCACAAAGTCGAATAAACTTTCTTTCCTGGTCCAGATTTTCACTTAACAGTTGCTGACTGGGCATGCTCCTTGGGCATGACTCTACTTTCTCTGAGGTTTCTGTCCAAGTTTCCTCTCTTTTTGTTTTGACTACAAAGTTCCTTTCTTATTCTTTCTCCAAAAAGTAATACTCCAATGTATGCAAAATGCTTCTGCATGTCTGATGAAACATTGCATGTTACGTACACACATAAAAGAAACACAATATCCTAGTTCCTGTTTATTTTTCTAATTTCTGTTCACAGACTCAGAGCAGAACAGGTGGGATTTTTTTCCAGTGTACTGTGGGCTTGTTTCAACTCATCTTAAAGATCTGTCTTCTCTTCCACCTGTGCTTTCCATTAATGTGACACTGGCCTGTTCTTCATCATTTTAATCAACCTACTCAAAACTGTCATGATGGTTTTCCTTTTCTAGGGCTCTAACAATGCAACACATTGGGTGGGACTCCTGTCACCCACCTTTAGACATCTACAGTGCAAACATTCATATTTATGTTGATCAGATGAGTCTGCTATAAGCACTGGAAAAAAAATAAGCATTTAAAATTAAAATTTAAAATTAAGCATTAAAAAATAAAAAGATTCAGGGCAAAATCCACCTTGGTTGAAGCAGGAATTGTATCCTCAAAGTCTTAAATCAGAGGCAAAAGTCTAAAAGACAGATGTCTACATTGACTAGATAAATAAAAACATCCCTGTCTATTCCACCTCTCACCTTCTGCCTTAATTGAAATCCTGTTTGAAAATAAACTGCTTTCCCTTACACTGTTCTCTGTTAACAATTTACAGTACTTCGAGATGTGCCTTGTGGGAAGGATGTTGACTTAATCTTTCTCAGGGTTCGGACTCTGAGGTTCTTTCCTAGGAGAAAAATTGGTGGATGTGTCATACTGATAAATATAATTCCATAAAAATATCTACACAGAAGAACAATTACTACGTGTGTATGTAAATTAACAGTCTACTGATGCCTTTGCTGACTTGTGGCTTACTTCCCTTGGAAGGTTAATATCTATGAATATGTAGCATGTACCTTCTTCTCCCTACTGCTTCTCTATTGTTTTTCTCTTTTCATTATTACAGCATTTCTCCATACAGCCTGTAAGACCTTTGGTAAAGAGTTATGTTTGCATCTGAGCATTAAAGCTTATTATGAAGGCACAATAATTCCTGTAGTGTAGTTAAATATAATTGCAAGGGGAAGGGAAGACAGAAGCAGAGGGCAGTTCATAATTCATAGACTTCTCACATGATTTCAACCTTCTTCTTGCAGAACTTTGTGGGTGGGAGGAGGTTACAAATGAAGCTCTCTGCTTCTTTGTGCTAAAAGCCTGTGCTAGCCTTCTAGTCAGTGGAATTTATGTAATGATAACCAAATCAATTCAGAAACCAGTTTTGTTAATTTGTCAGAGGCCCTAGGAGTGCAGAGCTTTAAACTTCTCTGACAGTGTCTGCAATTACTCTAGCTGAAGAGACACTTCTGAACCAAATCTAATGTTCATGGCAAAAGAGTTACATTAATTTATATCAGCTTCTGATTGAACTGACTAGAATAAATCAGAGTGAGCAGGCACACAATCAGCTCTGCTGGCAGATTTGCAGATTGCTGGAAAGGGCCATGATAAGTCTCTGGGGTCTGGCTGTGAGTAATACTCTCCTCCACCAACACAGCTGGATCCCGCCTAACCACACTCGCTGACACCCACCAACATCATGTCTTATCCAGAACTGCTAGGTTTATAGCCTCTCACAAAAAATAAAGAAATTGTACAACATGAGAATATGCTCAGAGTAGAACAAGCTTTAGTGGCTGAAGGTGTTACCTACCCTCCCAGCAATTTCCTACCTCCTCTTTGCCTGAAATTACCGCCTCACAGTAGAGTCGGTGGAATGAGACACACACACTAGTCCCAGCTGCCTTAACACATGGTCCAGCAAATTAGCCTAAACTGGTCATAAGATGACTTTAACATCATGTTTTGCATTAACATGGCTTAGAAACCTTAGTTTTCCAATCCAGGGACTGCTGTGGAGGCAGGAACCTTCAGTAAGGATGTCAGGGAAGCAGGTTTTTTTTGCAGCAGTCCAGCCAGATTTTCTCAAATTTGACCCAGCAATAGGAAAGACTAAGAAATTTCACACTTACAGTTATCATTCTTATGGCTTACTAACAGGTTTATGAACTTCTGATTGTCTGGCTGGACTAGATGACCTTCTGAGGTCCCCTCCAACATGAATTACCCTATATACCCAGTGTGTGTGGCCAGGAACCTGAACACAGTTCTTCCTGCTGACACAGTCACAGCATATCTTGGCAAACTGGGGAGACCCATGCTTACCAAACTTTCCCTCAGAGTGGTCAAAATAGGTTGACACTGGTATTGTTCTGGTGTTGAACAACTGCTTTTCAAAAGGGAGGTCAGCTGTAGCATGGGACTCTGCCACTAGGAAGCAGCCCCGCTTGACTCAATTGCAACTAGAAAAAGGGATGGGGAAAAAAAATACCCAACCAAATAGAGATTATGCCCAAATAACCAACCTTCTCTGGGTCACAATTCCTAGCTGGGGAATACAATCCTCAGACAAAGCACTTAATGTGCTGCCTAATGTGGTAGAGGTACACAGACTTGTGGGAAGGGATATTATGGAAGTGATGGGACAAGGCTGCTTATCATCTGCTCTCCCCTAGAAACGCTGAACTCTGTAAGGTCTGCACAGCATCTCTGCTTTTGCATATGTGAAAAACCAGCAGGAATTGATGTCATGGGCAGGCAAGTTCGAAGAAATCTGGAAAAGGGGAAGCCAGAGTTGCAGCTGTTATGAATTCATCACGATTTTGGCCCCAGTTCCAAAATTCTCACAAAGACATAAGACTCTCCACATGATTTTGAGGGAAGCAAGATCTGTAGATATATGACTGACACATACACACACGCTGTATTGTTTAAGAGGCTTTTAGTTTCAATCCCTACTCTTTGGCTTGTGTCAGTTAGCATTTCTCAGAACCTTGTTGTAAGACACAACCTCACGCTGCTGCCTTAAAGTAACTACAACATAAATTTTCTGGAGAAATCATGTATTACTATCAGGTGTGATCACAAGATCATCATCACTGGGACACTCTCAGAGCTGTCACAAGGCAGTTTCAGCAGTAAGGGCTCACTGCAGTGGTGCAGCTGCACACAGAAACACAGCTTGGATCCACTGGGATTTCAATGGGTTGCTGCTGCCTCAACATCTCTGCCTTCCTTGTGCCTGCAGCAGCTCTACAGACTCACCAGACTCACCTATTTTGGGAACTTTGTCCAGCTGAACTCGGTTAATTTTTTGGAGGAGCAGAACTGGCTCTCCATCAGATCAGGTCCGAGGCTTGCCTTGCCAGATGGCATCATTAGTGTTACTGCCGTGTAAATAACAAACAGGAAGGCATAGCCATGATCAGAGAGGAATGGAGGACTGCCCCTTTTGGTGGCAATACAGACACAGGCTGTCTTGCATTAACTGTGAAATTACACCCTTAGAAAGTTTTATAACCTTTATAACCTGCATGGCTCCCCTTTCAGGACACCAGGCTGCTCATATTAACTGTGAGCTGCACGCTTCAGAAACGTTAGGTAACATTCACCCTCAGATGACACAAACTGGGTGGTGCCAGCCTGTGAGGCTGCCTCTATGGCCAAATATCACTTTGGTCCAGGAACAGGGCAAATCCCTAAATCTGTTCCTTTACGGTACTATAAAAGCGTTTTAAACCGCTATAGCAAAGATGGTCCAGTGCCCTTCTGCGTGCCCCAGCAGGACAAACGTAAGCTCTGCATTTCCTAGACACTCCCACAGACGAGGTGGAGGCACATGAGGTTTGCATTCAGAGTGTGAATGAGCTCTGATATGTATTCAGAGCTCTTCTCGGTGGTTCCGGCTACAAGGACACGACGCAAGGGCAGAAAGGGATGCACAGGAAGTTCCAGCTGAGCATGAGGAAGGACTTCTCTACTGTGCAGTGACCGTGCAATGAACAGATTGCTCAGAGAGGCTGTGGAGTCTCCCTTACTGGAGCTATTCAAGAAGGGTCTGGACGCAATCCTGTGCCGTGTGCTCTGGGATGGCCCTGCTTGAGAAGGGAATTTGGTCCAGATGACCCCCTGTGGTCCCTTCCAGCCTGACGCATCCTGTGACTCAGTGTTTTCAGCCTAGCCGAGGCCTGGCGCAGCACAGCGCACAGCACGGCCGGCGCTCAGCAGCCAGCCCGGCCGCTTGGCTCCGGCATTCCCTCCCTCCTGCCCGGCCGGGCCCTGCGCCGCTCCGGCTCCCGGGGCGCTCTCCGCCCGCTCCGGGATGCTCAGCGCGGAGCCCTGCCGAAGGCTGCCCAACGCGGGCTGGGCGGCGGCGCCCGCAGCCATCGCCGGCGGTGCCGCGGGGTTTTCCTTTAGGAAAATCCCTTTTCCCCACCGCCAGGACGAGGTGGAGGCGCTCCGGAGGCCAGAGTGGCGCTGCCGTCCCCTCCCCGCGCCCGCCGCCGCCGCGGCCATGGCA
>VZTT01019223.1:33858-57179 GCA_013400855.1 Buphagus erythrorhynchus | reverse complement strand
GGAATGGGGGGGGGGTGCGGGAGAAACATGGGTGGGTGCCTGCGGAAAGGGGAGGATGGGTTGAGGGGCATCTGGATGCAAGTGGGGGAGAAAAAGAATACAAGGAAGGGGGCGCATCGAAACATAAGGGGATGGATGGATGGATGGATGGATGGATGGATGGATGGATGGATGGATGGATGGAGCGAGCTGTGCAGGAGGCAGAGCAGACCGGAGGCTGGGAATGGGCACGAAGGAGGCAATGATCAGAGGGAGCTCTGCAAGGTTTCCCCAACCGGTCTGCGTTTATGGTTTCCAGTTTCACGTCTCCTACCACGCTTAGGCTCTGTTGAGCTTGTTGCCTTAGGTGGTCTGGACGCAGTGTTACATTTTAAAAATTATTCTGCTATATTTCTATTTTTCCCCGAAAATTTCTGTCATGAGGTCACTATTGGCATTTGTCCCTTTTCTCTCTCCATTTCCTCTCCTGTCAGTTCTAGGGTTATTCTTTATCTTGTGTTCTCTAACAGTCATTAGGGGGAATAAAATTACAGTTTCTCTACATATCATACTTTAAATATACATGTTTATGATTGGTATATAAGGGAGTGTCATTTTTTTGTCCAGAAAATCTATATCTTAAAAGCATCAGTGCATTAGTACTCCCCTGTATATGAATATTGAATGTCTATTCTTACTACACTTTCACATTTCACAGAGATGGGTTTCTTTTCAATGAATGCTTGATTGCAGTTGCAGATTGCTGAGCAGTTTCTTTTTTCTTCCTTTTCCCCCACCCCTATGTCAGCTATAGCCTAGACAGACTTCAGCTTCTTGCAGCTCCTGGTACTTGCCACAGTGCAGAAGTGAACATTGTAGCTGCAGCATTCTTCCAGGGTGCTTGGCTCTTGGAGATTTGGGCTTTTGAGCAGGTAATGGAGAGAAATAGATCCTGCCCTGACCTAATCCAAATCAAAAGACAGAGAAGTAAGTGGAATACAAGAAAACAATGATAGGCCTTTATCTGGTTTTCTGTGTAATTAATAAAAAAAAAAATGCTGATTCTTCTTGGGATGAGCTGAGAAATCTGAAGACTTGATGTGTTGTAGCACTAACAGCGGTATGCATATAAATGTATATTTAAAAAAATATATGCTATTCTATTAAAGTAATACATATCCTTAAGTCCTAAAGAGCCAATTCTTTGAAATTCAGAGTGGGGTTCAAAAGGTGGAAAAGTATTCAGCCCAAAATTCTGACCTTATGAGTCAGGGTTATAAACACCTCTGTGAGTTTATTAAACCTGCAATTATTCATGGAAAGCTCGGATGCAGATTGGCTAAGCTGGGAATGGAGCAGCAGGAGCATGGAGTCTTTGTGGAGCTGGTGGTGGTCTGGTAGGGCTCATGGGCTGAGATCATGGGTGTGCTGTGTCCAGGGCCAGGTGCAGGAGCAGTTTCACTGCCTTCCTTGGCACAGAGCCCGACCTCAGAAACGCTCTGAACCCGAGCTGGCTCTGCACAGATCCATCCTGGAAATCTTTGGTGGCATGTTTGCTCTACCAGCAGTGCTTACACACATGATAAGCAGAGAAGCAAGTGGCTCCACAAAGGACCAGAAAGATTATTGACTTGGGCTGGGTTCCACTTTGTTGAGCTCCAGACAGGTCCTGCAGAATCTTTCAGGTATCTGGGCCCTGCATCCTGCCAGAGGAGGGGTTGACTGATCCACCTTACGACTGGTCCTGCCTGAACATGGGCCTGGGTTTGATTTGATACTAATTCCGGAAGCCCTGGAGGCTGTGCTGGAGAGGAGAGAGATGTGTGGAGCCAGCCTGGGTCCAGCAGGGCTAAGAGGAAGCAGGAGCTGGCAAGCCTGTCACTGCCTGACCTGTTTGTGTATGGAGTTACGCTCCCCAGAGTGCCCCACAGCATTTGTTTTAGCTCTTTTTGTTACCCAGCCTTGCTAATGAACACCTCATTACCCCAAATAATGGTGATGTGACTATATGGATGTGTCTGAAACGGGTGTATGAGGTGCTTGGAGAAGGATACAGTTCACACTCAGTTTGAGGAATACCACAGCCGTCTCTGATTCTCCTTTCTACTTCTTCTGAGAACTGTACTTCAAAGGCTCTGCAAATGGCTCTTTCATTCTTCAGGATGCTTTCTGTTTGGTTCACCAAACTAATGAAATCTCTAAATCAATCTTTAATTAAATGACTGACTTCCTATTTAGTGTTTTCTTATGTGTTTACTTTAAACTTGTGGTGAATGTCCTTACCTCGTTTGAAGATTTTTTTTTTCACTTGCACTCAAAGTAACTCTCTGTTTCAAGTTAAGAATGCACACAAAAATAGTTTGAGGCCTGCATGCATGCTTCTTCTCCTTCCCACTTCCATATACATTTCCCCATTAACTCCATGTCTGCTATTGCAAAACAGAGTTTCAGTGCAAAGAGGCCAAAAACCAGTTAGCAGAAAGCAGTTGACTGAATTAAAAGATCCCTTGGTGCTGGGTTTCCTGGACCACAGTATGTGTGTGTGTGTGTTTCATCTGATGTCTGTACTGCTCTGAAAAATGACATAACCTGCTGCAAACCCAATGCTGCTGCTGCCATTGTAACCAGCCTTGTCACTGCTAATGCACACAGCAAAAGGGAAAAACAGCCCTGGCATAGCACATTTCTCATCTTTGATTAATTTACATGTAGTTTAAATTCGAATCTGCTGGAACTGAGCCATGTCCTTACTTATAAATATGTTTTTAACAGGAGTTGTGATCCTGTGAGGTCATGATCATTAGTTTTCACACCAGTCCATGGGACCACAGCTGCATGTTCAAACAAAGCCATGTTAACAGGGAAAGATGGATTTAGTTATGGAACTTGGCAAGCCTTTTGTTTGTTTGTATTTTATCTGACAGTGATCGGTTAAAATGTTGTTTTTGTCATGCAAACATAATGTCTGCAGCATCAGCAATTGCTTCTGAGCAGGAACAGATAATTATTGGAAATGAAGATCAGTTGTTCTGCACCTAACACCAAAACAAAAGAGATAATCTTTATAATAAAGCAGGAAAGACTTATTTAATTTCTTTTAATTATTGCATTTTTAATATCTTATTCTTAAAAATAAAATAAAATGTATCAAGCACATTAAAAATATAGTCTATATTTCTGTCAGAAATAGAATTCTGTAGGCTTCTAGTAGGAGTCACATGTCATACAGGGAAAAACACTTTTTTTGTTCCTCTGACAATGTTTCTGTTAGTGTTGCTGTTTATGCTTTCTCTGGTAAAGCATTGTCATATTGTTACATGTCTCTATTTTGACAACTTTTAAGTTTGAAGAGAAGACTGAAAATTGGATCATTGTGCTATTTTAAGTGAAGACGTAATTGAGGGAGAGAGAGCTGTTTGAAACTGGTAAAAGCTGGCTTACAAAACCAGTATGGCCTTAACCGAAGAAGGGAAGGTTTCAATTAACTGTAACCAAAAGCTTCCAAGCAGGAAGAGGAATTTGAGAAAAAAACAACTTCAGTTTATGACTTAGACTCTGATCATGGAAATGAGTGCAATGAAAAGTGTGTAAATCCAAAAATCTAAACCTCTTAACGCTGGACTTCTCTTCCTTGCTTTGCTCTGTGTGGCAATTGACCTGTTCTGGGATTGTGTGGTGGGAGAGAGTCATCCTGGCTCTGCCTTGTAGAAGTGGAAAATGTACAGTCATACCTCAGTCATAAGCACTGTATTCAGAAGATGGTGCCTAACAGTGTGACTCTCTGTCTTGTGACATAGTTGTAATTCTTACTTTGCATTTCGGGATGCCCGACATCATGCATGGCTGATTTACAGAAAATGAGAAACGGGATTAGTAGCCAATCTTCATCAGCGTATGCCCAGGCCTTTCCAGATGTTCAGCTGTCCAGTCAGCAGTGCTTCAGGGGCTGCCATGACGTGAGAGCATATGTCCAGCAATCTCAGGGAGCTGTGGAATGCTTTTGTTTTGCCTGGGTAAAATTTTGGGCAGAGAAAGACACATGTCCAGAAAAATCCATGTATGGTATAGCCCTCACAGTGAGGAATTAACATCTGATTTGGAGAAAAGTCTGATTAGTAGGTATTAAATAAGGCTTGATGTGACTATTGAAACAATGAGGATAAAGCAAAAGTGTCTAAAAGCTCATTTAGTGAGAATCTTCCATCCTGTGCAAAAGTCAAAGGCTTATGGAGAAGATGGGATGCAGTGGTGTCACTGTGTCAAAGCACATGCATAAAAGAGACGTGTAAAGATAGCAGATGCCTTCCATTTTGGCACCTGCAGAGTGAATGTTCGGGATCAAGCAAGAGGAAAAGCCCTGCTGCAGACTCCCTCTACAGGGGAGAGCATTTGCTGCCTCTGGTAACACTGTGGTGAGATAATGCTGAGAGAGAGGGTTTCAAGGGGGCCAGTCCTGTATATCCATTCCCACTGTTGCACATAGTTTGGAATAGTGTGCTAAGCAAACTGTCCCCCTTAGCCTGTTGTTCACACAGTCACTGTATCTACCCATGGATATGTTTTGTGTGTATAATGCTCTAATGTTTAAGTAGAGACTGTCTTTTGGATCTTGCTCAATTGTGCATTGCTTTAGTTCTGGGAGAAAAATTCTTTTCTGACCCTAGATAGGGATCAGCTCAGCTTATGCTCCAAAGAATAGAGATTAATATCCCCTGTGACCTTTTAGCCTGGCTGCTGCAGGGTTTTTAACAAGTGGGTTTAAGACCCCATGTGTGGCAGCTATGCCGGCATGAATGTCTGTAATGTCTCTTCTTGTCAATGATCCGTGAACTAAGGAATCTCCAAGGATATCTTGAAGTGCAGTGGAGCTGTTACAGTTGAGTGCAGGAGAGAAACACACAATGATAGAATGAAAAGCTGGTGTCGCAAGAAGTGTGTAAGTTGTTCCAAGTGTACTTGACAACCGTTGTCCCTGGCTGTATATTTACTTTAAAAGATGTGGCTGTGGTAGGAGAATTAAATATCTAAACAAAGTTCCAGATAACAAACAACAAAATGCTCTATGATTTCTGTATTTCTGGTTCCTTGGACATCTCTGATGTTGTATGAACTCTATAATACAATGTAGAACAGATAATAAAGAGTGAGTACATAACACAAAAAGGTTAGTTCTAGTTACTTCTTCCTTCCTCGCCGTCCCTGACATTGAGGAATTGGATGTCCAGTGAACAACACAGGAAGTAATTCCTTCCTAAAAATAACTTTTCCTTGATTTTGGACTTACTTGTTTTGATTTGCTTTGATTATTCTGAACTTTACCTTCACTGGTGTACACAGAAGGCTTGTAGCTTGTTTAAACTGTTTTTAGCATTAGTTTTAAATAGCAGTAGCATCTCAGACAACTGCCTGGGATTCTAGGAAAGCACTGATTTAGGACTGAGGCCTACAGCTGCTGTTTCAAATATGGCTTAGATAAATTTATGACATTATATTCACCTTTTCAAGCTATATGGCCTGCTTTGGTGTCTAGGGTAGGTGATAAGTAATAACTGAAGTGCCTGAATCCACAAGAAAGATCCAGGGGCTTTTGTCAGCCTAGCTCTGGAGGTATTGATCACTCAGTAGGTACATAGGTGTACCTCCACCAGCCTCCTTCCATGCTCTAAGTTTCAGTGCCTGTCAGTGTTTGATGAGCTCTTCAGTGTGACACACCAGGCATCAAGCTCCTGCTTAAGCTTTGGCATCACCAGCATGAGGCTAGAAGCCTCCAAACTCTTGGTAGCTGGAAGAAATGGGAGAGTCTTGTTTGGTTTGCTCCTGCAATTTTAAAACCGTGTAATTTTTTTTGCATCCTGCCTTCTCAATCTTATCTAACCACTGTCCTGAAGTGGGCACATGTTTGCATGGCTCCTATGGCTTGCCTCCTGCCTGTGGATTGACCCAGCTTCCACCATAGACAGAGATGAGGAGGTTGTCTCCTCTGATGAGCAGGGAACTCTTCTGGAATTAAGGGGAGTTGGATGTGGGTATCAGCCCTCTTAAGGCAAAAGGGAGTTAAATATGCCCAGAGGGTGGGAGCTAGCTGTGATAAGGAGGCATGATATGTTGTAAAGCAAGTATGTGTTCTGTTTAATGAATTTCTAGGAATTGAATTCAGCAGTTCCTTAAAAATGTTTTATTTACTTGCTCTCTTTCACCACGTGTAGAGAAAACCTCCAGAGATTTGAGGAATGTTTTTCTTAATGGTGACAGGCTGGTTGTGAAGTAAATCCTAACCTGTTGTGTTTGAAGACAGGTCAATGGATTCTGCCCCAGATGGTGTTCTGTTCATTCATAAGTTGACTCATGAGACCTGAATGGGTTGTAACCTATCTTCAGTTCCTATCATTTTTTCTATTTCTGGTGCAATGTGAGTGACATCAATTTTTTTTCCTATTAATTACAAACTTCTGTATTTAAAAATTAAATTATCTGAATTGCCACCAATCTAGCTCTTGGTAATGATGTATCAGAAAACAAAATAAGGGTTGTCACCCTTTCCACCTTAGATTTTCTCCTGCCCAGTGGTTTACAACAGCCAGTGGGAATGCTGTGCAAGCTGAAATGTGCAGCACAGCATGAGGACAAGTAAAGCCCCAGTATGTCCTGCTGTGCTTGGTGGAGTGTCAGCTGCGGGGTAGCAGCATGTTCTTGCTATCAAAGTCATCAGCCACATGCAAGCTGTGTGACCTGTGGGTTTAAGGGAGCGTGGCAGGTTTCCATGGCTTTGTTGCAGAGAGCAGGAGTGATGAGGTGGTGGAGCAGACCTGGTGTGCAGCTGCAGGCAGCAGTTAGGACCATCAGTGTGGTACCTTTGGGAGGTGGAGCATGTGTTTGCTCAGGGCAGAATGAATGTCACGTGGATGTCTGTTTAAATTGTCAGGGGTTTGAATTTTGCTAAGCACAAGGGAATACAAAGGCATAAGACACATCCTCCTTAATGCCATCTTGCTCTTGTCTTGTCTGTTTATAAAACCTACTAATATTTTTATAACCCACTAGGATGTAAGAGGTTGCTTTTCCCTATTCTGGCTTCTGTCTGCTACCACGTGTTCCTTCTGTGTGCACTCTTGTAGCATGGGCTGTTTTCAGCTGTGTAGCCTGAACTGTGTTTGTACCCCTTGTTCCTTCCTGGTTTCTTCTTCACCCCCTTGGTCTTGCCAAACCCTTGATGCAGCTAGTGGACCACCCTCCAGAGGTGACCTCCTCCCTCTTGCTCAATGCAACTCTGCATTGCATAGCTATGAATTGCAATTTTTTATTTTTCATTTCCAGAGGTTTGTATCTGGGTGAATATCAGGGACCCTATACATACTGAGTCAGAGTACAAGGGAAAGGAACTGATGCTCTTTTTCTGTGGTGAGGACCTAAACTTTGAGTGACATGAGATTCAGATAAAAGGGCAGGCACTGCTTCAATCTTGAACCTTAAATAAAAACCTAGCTGTACAACACAACTTAATTCTGAATGTCTGGGTTATTGCTTTCTTGACTGGTTAGTGGGAAAAGCTGGGCTATAGGTTTGCCTTAAAGTCATGCTGCAATTTGAAGACTAGGGGAAGGTTGTACTTTGGGAATCACTGTTCTAAGGAATGTTAAATTTGGATTACTAACTCTGCCATAAATCCCAAAGTGACATGTTAAATTTAATGAAAAAATTCAAGTCAGCATGTGGATGTTGGAGTACTTTGAAAGAATATTTAAACAGAATGAGGCTCTCAACTTTGTCTATAGTAGAGCAGTCGTTCAACCATATCATAATCTCATTAGGGTGAGGGCTCTTGAAAGTGTGGAGTGCAGACATCCCTGATGCTGGTTGGCACATTTAGGCATGTATGTAATACAACAGTATAAAAAGCAATTTAATGCCTCGTGTGATTTGTGATTCATGGCTGATGGCTGCTAATACATTGTGGTGATCTACAAATTAAAGTTTAGTTTGTTAGGTTCAGTGTGGGCAGGGAATTTAATTTTATTGCATTAATTTAACAAGATTGGGGCCAAAGGCAGCAAAGAAGTTGTGGTTTTTATCAATATAAAAGAGTTACGATTCATGATCTGAAACCTTAGGCTAGTAAAGAGATGCTCCCAACATAAATGGTTGTAGCAGAGCAGGACTAGATGGGAATGATGTTGGAAAGACACAATTCAGCTATGAGAGAAATAACAAAACTGAAGCATCACTGTCTGAATTATTCTACAGCACATAAAATTAATTTTTCTGGTAATTATGTTCTCTTTTAGATATCTGAGTGAAGATGAATTTAGCAGAGATTTGTGATAATGCCAAAAAAGGAAGAGAATATGCTCTCCTTGGGAATTATGACTCTTCTATGGTATATTACCAAGGTGTCATCCAGCAAATCCAGAGACATTGCCAGTCGATCAGAGATCCAGCAATTAAGGGCAAATGGCAACAGGTAGGGTGAAATAACATTCCCATATTCTATTACTTGATATTTGAAAACCACACTATACCTCCCAAACCTTATAAGATGTTAAGGACTTACATTTCAGTCATGTTGGCTATATTTGTTGTACAACAATTTGTTGATATTCATGGGAAAATAATTTTTTGTGGTGTTTTCAAAAGGAATTCTATTGTTCTAACTGAATCAATTATGTTGTTGTTTTCACTTAGGATGTCTGTCTAATTCCTGGTCTGTTTGTGTGTGCATACTGTCCGTGATTGCACACTTCTGAAAAAATTAAGGATCTCTTTTTCCCCTTGTATCTTTTGGCTATCTAATGTCTAGTAACTAAAATGCGAGTGGGGGGGTTAGCATCACTAGATTTATTGTCTAAGTAGCAGCTAACTAAATGACAATAGTGTACAAATTTGGATCAGGTTTCTAAAACTGCAAGTCATACTCTTAGCCCAAATCTTGCACACATCTATCTCCCTGCTGGACAGAGTACTGTTGAAGCCATGGAAGTAATCTGCAGGTGAAATATAAGAACCCCCAAGGACATCTATTTATTACTTTCAGTATTTAAGTCTTCCTTACATTTTTTGGCCCATTTTTCATGGTACACAAACTGTTCTATAAACATAAAAAAGGAGGAAAATCATATAAAGATGTTTACTAGAATAAAGAATTCATGTTGCATAAAGACTATGTTTTGAAAGAATAATGTAGCTCCTATAAGATACAATTTTGCAGTAGGTAGCTAAAGAGATGATTTCAATAAGAGTTTTTCTAAATATAGTGTGTTTAAATGATATCACTTAAAAACAGAAGCAAATTTTCTTTTCATTGCAGCAGATGATTTGTTCATGGGTTTGTGTTTGAAACTTCTGACACTAACATAAGAGTATTTTGTGTGCTGATAAGTACAACACTTTACAATCACTTTGTAGTAACAGTACTAGTCATAGGTGTTTATCATAGAACTATAGAAGTCTGCTTGTTTGCAAAGCATGTGCATGTACGTCCAGCAGAGATAGTTTTCCTGGTAATGTAGTAAGCTGGATGTTGTATAGGAGATGTTCACATTCAAGTACTTGTGTTCAAGCTTTTTCCCACCCCAGGACGTGCTGGTACAAGGTGTTCATGCCCAGTACATATCCTTAGTTCCTGCCAAACTTGCAGCTGATGTGGAGGTAAAGCATGAGGATTTCCTCATTCTGCAGCTGAACCACTGCATTGTCTTCACATCTAGTGTTTAGCGTTTCCTCTGATGACACTGATTCTTCCAATAAACTTTCAACAGCTCTTGTGTTGTGAAGGTCACTGAAGACTCGTATTATTGTGTGTTGTTTGAACTGCTTCAGAGAAGCCTGTGCACCATGGAATGTGTGCTGCACATCGGAGTCAAACCTCAAATACAAAAGGACCATTAACACAGTTTCCAGGATTTATGACCTGCTGAAGGCAGCTGGCTCTCTAGGAGAGGATCTGAAGTTGGCATCTTCTCAGAAATTATCCCCTTTAGGCAAAAGAAGAATGGCCCCTGAGCATGTCACATAAATGCTTTAGAAATCTGTCCCAGTAAAGATCTGCAGCAGGTGGGGTAGCGTCTGTCATGCTGTGCACTCATGTTAATTCTGAAACTTCCCAACACAGTAATGGCAGATGAGCTTTGTCAGAATACTGCTTTGCTGTTACTGCTGCCAGGTTCAGAGACAAACAACAAAAATTAAGAAGTGTGACTGAAAAAAACCATGTGGATGTTCATCCCTAGGTTGTTTGCCTTCTCGTTCGTTTAAGGGAGCAAAATGATACAGCCCAGGAGCCAACAATGCAGCCCTGGAACTGCTAGCTATTCCATACCAGAGCTTGCATGTTTTGGGGAGACCTATCGAGTTAAACCTGCTTTCTTTACCCACTCTTAATAAATAATTGTTGTGTTTTCTCACACAACAGTTGTGTCTCCTTGAGACAGACTAAGAGGGAGCCTGATGATGTGGATGTTAGCACTACTTTCCAGCTCCAACAGTCACTACATCCAAACTGTCAGTCACAGTGAAGGAGCTGTCTTGACCGAAAATAACTTCTGAAAAAAATTTAACTGAGAAGTTGGATCACAAGTAGCATTCATTCACAGTATTAAAGCAATATCTAGATATTAATTTTAGATCTTTCTCTTTAAAGAGTTATGCCATACACGTTATGTAAGTTTAGCAGATTTCAGGTCCAACCCACTTGGTACCAGTAATGTGCAGAAGCAAAAGATTCTCATACCAGTGTGGTTCTTACAAGTGGCTTGAGAAGCAAAGTGACACGTAGGTCATAGTTAAGGGGATTAATGTAGTTGATTTTTACCTGAAATTCTGTCTCCTCAAGCATATGGAACTAGCCTGTTCTTCAGGTTCTTCAGCTTCTCCATCATCTGAGGAATCTGGAGAGGATAATACCACTGGTACATTTTGGAAGTGGAGTTTAGCAATCACTAACACTGTGTGGGTACATCTTTTACTCTTGAATGTCTATGTAGGTAAGTGCTCAAAGGAGAAGACTGTTACTTAAACCAGTTCTTCTCTTGGATGGACTGTCTGTATGCACATTCAAAATCTTGAACCTTCTGAAGGATTCCTGGGATGCTGTGTCAGTATGAAGCATCCTCTTCCTTTCTGTATGCTTGTGTGCAGCTCACTAACAGGATATTTGTCCTACTGGTACTTCTGAGGCAGTGAACTTAGTTTCATGTGTTTGTGGACATGTTCCCTTGTAAAACAAAAATGTTCATTTGAGGAACTTCTCTAAGAATGGTTCCAACTGTGACTGTGCAGCTTACATCTCTTACATGCACCATTGCTCTTCCTGTTTGGTCTATTCTCAACAGTGGGTGCTCCATCCTGAATAGGTACCTCATGCTTGGTGGATCTGTTTTGTTGCCTTGTGTATGAGAGAGGATGAGAGAGGATTTTCCCAGTATTTTATTGAGCAATATCAAAGCCCAGGTGAACCAGAAGTAGTTGGGATTTTGGGTCAGATTCCCAAATGCTCTTGATTTACCTCTCTTTGCCTAGGTGTCATTGTTTTCAAATTTCTATAGGTTAATCTGGACAGAATGATGTTCTGTGCAAGTGTTTGTTGGGCTGTATTTCATGTCACACAGAGAGACAGCTTCAGCTTTGCAACTGAACATCTTGATTACAGCGATTCCTCTTGCTTGGAGCTGAGGGTTAGGGTGAGGAAGAATATGAACATGTTAACATCATCTCCCCGGGAACAACTGACTGGCTTAGTTGCAGTTGATGCAATACTGCTTCTGGGAATTCAAAATCAGTGCTAACCAGGGAAGAGGGATTTTGTTACTAGTCTGGCACACCCTGCAGAACTTAAATTGGGCAAAAGGTGCATGCTGAGGATCCACCAAAGCAGAGACATGACAGCATAAGAATTCCTCTGACTTAATGGAAAATTCACAGCCATTCATCATCTCTTGACTGGTTTGTCTTGGGGATACCAGGGTGACCTGCTCTAGAGACCCATCCTTGTTTTGCATCCATGGAGTTCCCAGCTTGCGTTGGCTGAGTGTAGCTCCATTTGCATCTTCACTCCTAGGCCTCCTGAGCTCTTTTATAAAATAAAAGTTACTTTTTTGTGCTTTGAGGTTTGGCTGACAGGTAGGCATATTAACTCATGTAAATGCAGGCTGGGACTGGAAAGATTCAAAATCAGAAGCAACTCATCCTTAGCAAAACTAAAAGGTAGGTTTAGTCCCATGACCACTACTGTGAACTTTACTTGTGTTGACATTCTCCCTGTTTATTCTGAGAGAGTTTCTTGGCTGCTGCAGTATTTTTACTAGACAGCTGGCTTGTAGGAATGAGCTGCTTCAGTGACAGCTCAGCAGCTGCAGAATGACAGCAGATTGTGCCCCCAGGAGATAGCGCTGGCTTACGACAAGGCCAGCGGCTGTCAAGCAAAACCTGCTGCGTGTTAGAACCTTGTGCTCTGTGTTGCACAAGAGCTGAGAGCACAGGGCCTCTGCTGGAGCTCAGGCAGGAGTTCAATGATTCCCTGAGCACTTGGAACAGCCAGCAAGGCACCCTGACTGACTGTGGTCACTGGTGCAGGTGATTAGGTGCCCTGTAATCCTGCTTAAAGAATAAAGGATGAATTCTTTTTATTATTTCAAACACATTTTGGTCGATCTATGCTTTTGTTGTTTTTTGCTTCATGCCTGTTTCATTAACATTTAGTAGGTTACATTGTGATTAATTAAGAAATTCTGTGGATAACTCATGAATAGATGCCATTATAGGAGCTATACCTTCACTCCATGGGATCAGACAGGCTTGCAGGGTATCTGTTTTGGATATGGTTTAGGGACTTCTTATTTTCACTTTTTAAAAGATTGAGCTTGTTGAATAACTAACGCTAATTGCAGGTAGTAATTTGAGGTTTGGAAAACACTTAGAGATAAACTTGATCAGTTTTTCTTCAGCAAAAAAAACCAACAAACCCACGCATTATTTTTATTTACCAAGATACAAATACCCATATTTATTGCAATGGGTATAGAAGTACAAACTCTAGCATAGCAAATAAAATCTGGTGATGGAAAAAGTATAACAGTTGCCAGATTATGAAATATGGAGGTGCTCCCTGAAATGGGTTTTATAACTACCACTAAGAACGAGTAAACTCAATTCTTGTACACTCTGTTTTATACCCATATGATAGGATGTGTTTTCCGCTTGGTTGCTGGAAATTCTTGGGATTGGCATGTCAAAACAAAGCTGTGGGGCCATCCTGTGAGCTGAAAGGCTTTTTATTGGGCCTTCCAACATCACCCAGTGCTCACTGTGCTGCTTCTGTGGAGGAGGTGATGTGGCTGGTAGGGGTGACTGCCGTACCACAGCCTGGCTCTGGGGACCAGGCAGCTTCATATGGCAGCTGAATCCTGCTAACATCCTGCCATTCCTAGAGAGGCCAAGTTCTTCCCTACCTTGTCTTCCCTCCACCTGCACTAGCTTCTCTCCCTCCTCTGTCCCCTGTAATTTTGTTTTTTCCTGGGATTTACCTGATCACTGGATGGTGTGCTCGTGCAGCTTGCTAACCCAGCAGAAGTGTCCTTTATTTTCTTTTTACTCTCCTAGGCCATGTTTTTGCCATTTTACCAACCTGTCTTACTTTATTGAGATGCCAAAATTGAATCCAGAAGAGCAGGGATGGAGTGTGGTTGGAGAGAAGTGAAGGGAGTTTTTTCTGTTTGGCAGTGATGACCTGCTAACTTGGCACACTATCTCTTGAAACTGCTTAAACATAAATAACATAAATAACTTAATAGCTTTCTTTAGGCTCTCTAAAGAAAGAGCTGGAGCCTCCTGAGGGGTCTGGCACATAAGGGTGTGTATGATAGGGGACAAAGAGACTGAGTGAGTCTAAACCACTGATTTTTCCATTTGCAGCCTTCCTAGGTTGCTTCAGAGTGGCAGTGATCACTGAAAGACACTGCTCAGTCAACTTCATAGTTGTTGCACAGCCTTTTTGGGCTCATGTCTGGGTTGTTTCTCAACCACAAGGAAGTGTTTCTGCATGTGAGTAATTTTCTTTAAGGCTTCTAGGAGTTTATAGCTGGTTTTCCTTTGTGGTCCACATGTTGAAGATTCCTTGTTGATTGATTTGCCGGGTATTGACTAAGAAATAGGGTGTGTATTTCAGGGTTTGATCTGCTCAGGTCTGGCTAAGAGAAGGCTGGCAGATGTTAGTCTGTTTTCATCTTCCAAAGCATCAAATGGTCACTTTCCCTCAGTTTTCAGATACCATCCATCCTCTTGCTGATCCAGTGAGGTAAATGACAGCATGCTGGCTGTTAGTGCTAGAAGGTTGTTTTCCACCAATTTCTCTCCAAGTGTTGGAAGGCTGATAGAAGGAATCCTGTCAGTACTCGTGGAGCACTGGAGTAGGAAGTGGCTGTCTCTTATGGAGTGATGCCCTGGAGGATTTATGCTGTATCGTTCCTTTGTACCTCACAGCGGCTGTTTGGCTGGATTTGTTTTTGGACAGGAGAGATGTGTGTGAAGACAGTTTGAAGGAACCAAGTTAGTAATCAATCACATTTGTAACTCAGCTGGAAGCTCTCACATTGGGGAATGTGTCTACTGATTGTGTGATGAGAAAGCAAAGAGAGCAAAGCAGGGCAGGAATAATCCTGCCTGAGCTGGATGTCTTGTGTTCTGTGGGAAGATACAGTTACTCCATCTGGAACGAGCAAGAAGGCTGCTTTACCCGGTGAAATGGTCAAGATCTTCCTGTACTTAAGGCTCTTTTTGTACATAAAGCTGTGTTCATAAAGCTCCTGGTAAAGTAAATGCAGTGTTTCAAGATCTGTACAGGTCCTTGGGGATTTACCCTTCTCTTTCCCTCTGTCCATACCAGTATCTTGCTGATGACAGTCACATATATTAATAAAATCATGGTGGAAACTCTCAAGCTGGAAGAAACTCATAAGAATCGTTGAGTCCAACTCCTTGCTCCTACCTTAAACTAAACCACATGACTAAGAGCCCTGTCTAGATAATCCTTGAACTCTGGCAGACTTAGTTCCATGACTACTTTACTGATGCAGTGACTGACCACCCTACCAATGAAGAACCTAATGTCCAATCTGAACTTGCCTTGATGCAGCTTTATTCCATCTCTTGTGTCCTATCTCTGGTCCCCAGGGAGAGGAGATCAGCAACTCCCTCTCCACTGCTCACCTTGAGGAAATTGTAGACCACTGTGAGGTCACTCCTCAGCCTTCTCTTCTCCAAGCTGAACAAGCCAAGTGAGCTCAGCTGCTCCTTCTGAGTCTTGCCCTTGCCCTTGCCCAATCTTAGTTGCTCTCCTTTGGACATACTAATGCTGTGCTCCTCACAGAGCCCATTTTATAATATTATATTTTAATGATTTGACCGGTTTTATAACTAGGACATCAGAGACTGTAATCAGAGATCTTTTATGCCAGAATAGTAGCAAATTACTATAGATCTGCCAACAACACCCTTACTAGCATGAGAATATGTGTGCATACATGTCAACATGCCCACAAAGTTCCAAACATCAGCACATGTTATGGAAGAGTGATCACTGCGTTAGCAATCATGTCTGGTTGGGACATTAACAAGCAGGAAAATGAACTCAACAGAGATTCAATTCTTTATGCTGCTGTTAGAGGTCTATTATCAGCCTGATAGGTCAGGGGTTTGTGAATAGGAAGACTTGGGAGTCCCTGTCTCTGAGGTTAGTGTATGTTCTTGAGGTACTTTCTATGTTTGTTTGGTTCTTTTTTAAGTTTGAATTGTAACATTTTTAAAATAACATATGTATTTCTCAAGGTCAGACAAGAATTAGTTGAAGAATATGAACAAGTTAAGAGCATTGTCAACACTTTAGAGAGTTTTAAAATGGACAGACCTCCAGATATCTCTGTATCCTGTCAAGATGAGCATTTCAGAGATCCAGCTGTTTGGCCTCCTCCTGTTCCAGCTGAACACAGGTAAGGAGAGGTGCAAGCAGAGTGGGTGGAATAAAGATGGGTCACCATAATCTTATATTTGTTTTTGAATGCTTTTGTAACATCAAAATCACATTTAATTTATACATTTATTACATTTAATTTAGTCACTTGTAATAAAGAGTAAATCTAATTCATTGAGGGAAAAGTATTTAAATTACTCAGATGTATTTCTGACATTCTAAAGAGAGTCAGTCCTTCATTCTGGTAGGAGTAACTAAGTGCCTAGAACTAGAGTCTGCTGCAGAGGTAAGTGGGCTTTTGGTGACAGCTGGTGTTCTCATGTGCAAGGAGAAAACTTTTCAATTTCAGTTTATTTGAGCAAAAGAATTAATTGATGACTGAGGAGTCTGTAGGGAGCTGGAACTGAAAGATCTTGAAGGACCTGGTGTTTAGAAATCACTCCCTAGCTACAGATAATTAAATCTGTGTTTAATCCATTGGTTAGTTTAATTGCTAAACATGTTCTGTTACACATGGTGTATCTCTTCCGTAACCATATTTAAGATAACTTCAATTAGCTAATAGATTTCTTAAAATAGATGCTTGTGCATTTTCTGAAGTCCCTATTTGCAACTTAACAGAGCTGATTGAAAACAGTTTCAGTTTACAGACAAAAATAACATTTATCATGTCAATATTTTTCTGACATAAGAGCACAGAATTTTGACGTGTGTATACTCACATAAGCAAAGGAGCAAACTAAAATGAAAGATCTTGGTTGATGGAAAGAAATGCCAAGTTTATTTATAACTTTCTGTGCTTTATGATTATCAAAAAGATATTTTCTTTTAAAAAAACCCCTAAGAATATAAGTGTAAAATTATATTAATGCTGATTACTTTTGTGAGTGGTAGAAATAACTCAGATTTTCTATGGTAATGTTATGTGAAGTTCAAGATGTATTTATTCTTGTATTTTCCTTAGTGGTAAAGCCCCAATAGTTCATCTGTTTCTTTTAAGCTGAAATTTAAATCTTGTGCAAATAAGTAAGGAAACCTAGGCATTGTTCTATGCTGTTAAGTTTGAAGAAAATGCATGAAAAGTAAAATGTTACCTTTGTATCCAGCAGCGTGTTTAAGAATGTACTCAATTTAAATCATATTCCAGGAAAATGTTTTTGGGGTTAACAAATTCTGAGTTACTCAAAACAAGACTCAGTACAAGATTCAATAGTGGACAATTATTAAATTTGGGTGGCATTCCTGGCTGTTTATTTTAGTACTGTATTTCAAATTCAGTCCCTGGAGAAAAATTACAATGACACCTTGTCTTAAAACCAAATGTTTTCTCCTCATTCTAATGCTAAGTACTCTTTGACATTGTGGGTGATGTACACAAATATAGGTGGTTGCAGTTCGGCTCTGTTTGCTTTTGCTTTCGAGGCAATTTTTATGTTTTGACATTTTTACACAGGAGAATGAAGTCAGAGGTAGGCGGATTGTTTGAAATCCTTCCTCTTTGTTTTGGGGCCTGTCAAAGCTTTTAGGCACCTTTTTTTTTATTTCTCTATTTTTACATTTTTTATTTTGCCAGAAATGTCATATGTTTGTGTAGAATTTGTGCATGTGAATGTAGCCTAATATAATGTCCTGGTTTGGAGTCAGAGGAATATTCAATTTGAAGACTTTTACTAAATTGTTTCCTCTTTTGTTGCATGGGTGTTGGTTTGTTCTAAGACTGATTAGGAGTACTGATCTGACAATGTTGTTAATTTTTCTTTTGTGTGCTTTTTTCTTACTTTGGGTATCAGACAGAACTTGAAATGTGGTCTCGGATTTGCAGATATAGGGAAATAAGGCTTAGGGTCTTGGCAGCTTTAGTAATAATGTACTAGGGAAAATTAGAATCCTTCCTTCTTAATGTTGCTCTTCTTTTCACTGTTTTTAGCATGTTTTTGTTGTGGTTGCTGTTGTTAGGGCTCCACCTCAGATAAAACGTCCCAACCGAGATGGAAAATCTTTGAAGAAAGACTCCCCAGGGCTTCAGCCCCGCGGGCCCGCGGGCAGAGCACACCTGGTGTCCAAGGGGGAGAAATCTTCAGGCAGCCGAGACAAGGAATCCAGAGTTAGAGGAAGAGATGACAAGGTAAGAAGTGGGAAAGAACTTGGCAGGGAGGTGTTGTGATGCAGCAGGTGGCAAAGGAAGGCATTCTTAGTCATTTAATACAAAGTCACAACAATCCCATGTGGGAAAACGTAGTGCTTTCTTTTTCCCCACGATCAAAGCATGTATTGTGGTGATATTTGTTAATAATTACACCAAATTAAGAAAAGTTCTGTCATGTTTGCTCTGTCTTGGTGTAAGATTTTCTTGAGGGAGGGAAGCATAGTGTCCTATTGCTGAGGGTTTCTTATTCTTTGACTGAAGACCATGGGCTTGTCTCTAATCTCTAAGTGTCATTCAGGCATAAAGTCCCTTCTCCTCCTTTTCCCCCATGTTTGGTGGGGTTTTTACATTAATATCTTTACAAAAGCCCTGTACTGGATTCCTTTTTAGGACAAAAAAATGCAGAAGTGAGACCGGTGTCCTTCCCTAGACCTGAAGCATTATGAAAGGAGTTCCACAGTACCATTGCCTCTGCCACACCACAGTATAATTTAGGCATGCCTAGGAGTTCAGAACAGTTCCATAAATGCATTGATGATAGGTAAATCTGTGCCAAATTATTTGAAATACTTGAAAATTATGAGAGGGAGAATTATTAAAAGCAAACTCTAAACAACTTTCATTTTCTCTTGTTTATGAAAGGGGTTTTGTATTTATTATAGTGTTTAGAAAGAAGCTTCTTGGAACTGTTTTGTTTTAAAAGTAAAAGCAATGAATTAAACGAGACCAGTTTGGAGATACTTTCTTCTGAAGATCCATGAAAAAGAAGCAGTGCTGAAGTGAAAGAAAAGGAGAAACAGTGATTCACTATAAAGTGGTGATGTAAAAAAAAAGGACTGTTTCATGGCCAGAAAAAATGTCAGTGTGCAAATCACTGTTTCTGAGACACTTGTGTTTTTAAATTTAATTGTGGAGTTAGTGCCAGGAACTCAAGGACTCAGTGGTATTAATTATACAAGTTGAGACTGTACTGAAGTGGCATTACTTTCCCGTCAGACAAAGATACAAGACATGCCTTCCTATGGGGGCACACAGTATTGTACAGATCTTGAGAGATGAATAAGAAAATATTTAGGCCACTTTTCTTCCAAAATTTGGTTAGTTCCTTTGTGACCTTTCTATTGCACTTCTTGACATCTTAGGAATAACTCAAAGATACTCTTTTTCTATCATAAATTGTTTTCTGATACACAGGAAAAGTATTAAGTAATCCTAGCCCTTATTACCATCAGAAGGGAGGGTCAGACACATTTTCAGCAGTGGCACTGAGTGACTGTACAGATCAAGCATTTTAGAAATCTCTCTACCTGGATCCATAAGATTTAAAATAACAAGTGTGCCTTCTGCAAGCTATAAAAATCTCGTGAAGATCTGTGAAATTATTGAAAGTTTTGCCAGCTATATGGGGAATTGGAGTCATGGTGTGTAACAGGTTCACCAGATGTGCTTGTGTAAGGCAGCCTTCAAAGTCTTAGCTCTAATGAGGGTGAACTCTGCTCTCCAAGCTTTCCGGTGATAAGCATTATAGGGCTTTACTATAAGGAGCCTACAACAACATGACTTGTATAATACTTGTCTCTGGGAATAATGTGATTAGCAATACTACTGCTGTGAGGTGCAGGAGAAGTCATGAAGGTGTTCCATTTAATATGGTACATTTTAAACACTGCTCTTATCTGAATAAATTGGTCACTAGGTGGCAGAAGGAAAATATGTCTACTCGTCAAAAAATTCCAATACATGTTCTCTTGTATTCCCCTTTGTCTAGCTGCTTGGTTGTTATTCTAGTTCCTTTGTCTGGGGTATGTGACTGAAAATCACCCCAGATTACAAATCCTCATGTACTATATAATGGTTCTTGTAAGGGATCCATGATTTGCCTTTGAGAAAGATTTTGAATGAAAGAAGAAATAGCCAGGTGTGGGAAGTAGAAGTTAATACAACTTCCTATATTTTGCACACAGGCATGAAAAAAGGTTTACCTTTCAGTTTTATCCTTTCTTAGTTTGCAAGTGTTTGTTCTTCAGTTTCTGAGTTTGAACCATCAAGCAGCTTTCCTCTGTAGCCTAGTATATTGAATCAAAGAGATTTGGTAACTCACCATGTTCAGTTAAAAATAATAGGGCAAAGCTGAAGCTTTAAATTAAGTAACCGGGTATCTTTTCTCCTACTAAATGTTTCAGCTCTGTAGTTTTTGGGTTTGGGTGCTAGGATAGGACTACTTAGAACATGTAATGAATTATCCATTTTCTAAGATGTTGACTGCAGTGAAATAGGTTGCATGCTGTCCTGGCTATAATACCACGCATTATAATGTAACACATATTTTTTTTCAAGGTAAATGTAAGTATAATATGTATATTTTAGAAATGCTCTGCCTCACTTGAAATGAATGCCTTCTTTCACTGTTTCTCCTCTCTAGACCATAACGTCTTTTCATTCTGACAGTAATCATCTTGGGATAAGTAATTTTAACCTGACTATGCCAATAAAATTACCTTTTTTAGTGCTATATAAAATAATTTTGAACTAAACCCACCAGATTGTGTCTATCCACTAAATCCTTACATCCTTTTTTTTTTTTCCCCCTAAAATAGTGCTTTCAAGGATTTTTTTCCTCCTTAGTTCCACTGGAAATTATTAGGTTTGTTCTCAGGAGAATTACCAGGAGTTTTAGCTTCTGTTTAATAGTTCAATTTAAAGACGCAGCATGAATCCTACCAGTATGTCTTTTAGAAATTGCATAACACCATATCAAAGAACTGGAACACTTTTTTAGGAGTACTCTTTAGATTATTTTAGACTGTCAGTGGATAAGGACAGTAAATATTATGGAGGATATGAAACAGCCAAGGGCTGCACAGCCGTATCACTGAAGTGACTATTAATATCAATTAAGGTATGACTTGAAAAATTAAATTATTTTTGATTGATTATCCTCCTGTGCATCACCAACTGTGACATGAGATGAGATAGTAGCATTGAGGTGAAAGCACAGACCTCCATGTGTTGGGACTGGAAGGCTACATAATCTCAATGTGAAAATGCTGAAAGAACTGGTAGGTGAAATTGCAGGCCTGGGTGCACATTTTTACAGTAACATTTACTTGGTCTTAAGCTGTCTTGTGAATGGTGAGTTATGTTGACAATGCCTCTATTGAGAACAGGAAAGGAAAAGTGATCCAGGCAACTGGAGTTGTTAATTTTTATATGTTTTACAACAAATTTAGAGTGGATGAAAAACTAAAGACTTAGAACTAACTGGAGTGGAATAGGGTGAAATATGGTTTTTTAAGCAAAGGTGTTGCCTCTGCCAGGACTTTCTGTAGAGTTCTAGTTCATCTCTTATAGAAAGAAATTAATCTGCCCAGGTACTACATGGGAAGCAATTTGTTAATCTAGTGTGTGGTGTAGAGGAATTTTAAAGTGGGATTATGCAACAAGGGGAAAGTAAACAAGCGCTACTGAAAGGAGAAGTAGCAGGCAACTGGCAAATCATTTTTGACTCTTGTTTTGTATTTAAATTAATATTTTTGTGCCAATTTAACTTGGCACAAAAAAGAGGCACTAACTGAATTTGCTCATGACACCAAGCTGAGAAGCACCATCACCAGAAGAGGCAAATGAGGCTGTTGCATAGACAGGAGGAATTGGATGACTGTGTTGGAAATGGGATAATGTTCAGCAGTGCAGAACAGCAGGCTGTGTTCTTGGAAACTATAACAAGAATTTCTCCTAGAAGCTGGGAGCTCTTGGATGCATCAGCAGAAACTGGATCAGGCTGAATTTCCATTTGGCACATTACCTTTTCCTGGTGGTGATGGGAAGGGCTGGCTTCTGTGGTGAGGCGTGGTCAGGTGCTACCTTTGGCTTTGGCATGAGAGGTGGAGAGTGCATATGGCAGTTGTTACTTGGCATTTGTATGCAGTGGGAAGAACCTGCAGGAAAGCAAGGTGTCTTCAGCGTCCAGTTCTGGCCATTAGCCCTCAGGGTAATTCTGTGTGATTAATCTGCTGAGATTGCCTTAAAGGGGGCAGTATGATAATGCTATGGATGTGAATGTAAACAAAGTCCCAATAAACAAAATCCCAGATTGTTGAGGTGTTACCCGCAGAGAGAAGAGATACCTGTGCCATTATAGGAGGATCTGGTGAGAAAACAGCTGGAGTATTTTGTGTACAACCATGCTCAAGAAAGATATGTTAACTTTAGGAGGGAGAGAAAAAGAAAAGTGTTGCCAAAGTGAATGGGTAATTATGTTCAGCTTATGTTCCAAAAGGAGACTTACTTGGTTTGGTAAATGAAGGGAAAGCACAAACCTGATTCAGGTATATTAGCGTGGTGGACACACTGAGGAGTGAACTGCTGAAACTAATGCAGAAACTTAGTACAAGAGTAGAAATAACATCAAGTTTGGAAACAAGGCTTTTGTTATAGTCCGTTAGTGCAGGTCGAATAGCTCTTCCTGATGGAAAGGACAGCTGATTTCTAAATGTTTAAGACAGGTATTGGTTGCCTGAAATTATGAGATGGGATTGCCAAGGGTGGGAGTACTCTTTTGAGCCCTATATATCTATGTGTTGGCATACCTTCTTAGAGAGAAGCCATCACAGCAACTTTATTTAAAGCTGTTTTGTGAAAGTAATACCCGAAGAGACGACTGGAAAAATTATGCTTACTCCTGCTGCCTAGTTTCAGGTGACATTTTTTAAAAATCATTATTTCTAGTCTATCCTCACTTATCTGCTGACTGCAATTTGCAGGTTGGACGAATTTGGGACCAGCATTAATAATATTATTACTTGCGAAAGCTGTAACTACTTTAAATATCGGTTTAATTCCGGAACTGGGGGCAAAAAAAGAAAAAAAAAAAAAAAAAAAAAAAAAAAAAAAANCTTTAAAATACCGTTTAATTCCCGAAACGGGGGAAAAAAAAAAAAAAAAAAAAAAAAAAAAAAAAAAAAAAAAAAAAAGAAGAATTCAGTGTCACTACAATGACAGCCGAGGTGATGCTGTGAGCACGTCTGCCCGCTGGCCGCCCTTCTCCATCGTTCCGCTGGCGAGACGTGCCGCAGAGGCAGGAGAGTCGGCGGTCCTTGGCACGGCACGTCCCGCAGGAGCGGGGCCGGGATCGGGGACGGGAACGGGGCCGGATCGGGGCCGGGAGCAGGGCCGGATCGAGGACGGGAGGAGGGCCGGATCGGGGCGGGAGCCGGGCCGGGAGCTGGGCAGGCTCGCGCC
>VZTT01019223.1:0-33744 GCA_013400855.1 Buphagus erythrorhynchus | reverse complement strand
GGATCGGGGCCGGGAGCAGGGCCGGATCGGGGACGGGATTGGGGCCGTGCTGCCGCCCCGCGGCCGCGCCGGGGCTGCCGGTGCCCTCCCCGCCCCTGGCCTGCCTTGCCCCTTTTATTTTCACATTTCTGCTCCGCTGGGCTGGGCTGGGCTAGGCTGGGCTGGGCTGGGCTGGGCTGGGCTGCGCCGTCTGGCCGTCGGGCTCAGAGCTCTCGGGGCTGCCCGTGCCCCGGCGTGTTGCAGCCAGCCGACCTCCCTGCTGCTGCTCCTGCTCCTCAAGTCCTGCCTTCGCTCGGTTTCACTCAGGAAAAAAACAAAACCCAACCGCAGCAAGATAAACAATTGTTCTGTGATGTGCAGAAAAATTTTTCTACTTGGAAGGCCAGTCCGTCCAGTGCAGAACAAGAGGAGTATGTAACAGACAGCAAATACCTTTCATTTCATTGTTTCATTGCCCTGTTCCCTGCTGTTTTTTTTTTTTTTTTTAATGGTTACATTTGGATTCCATTTTATATTTTATCTCTCCTGAAATCTTGAAAACCCTACAGAGTTTCCACCGTTTCCTTTTTACACCAGACCACTACATTTTTTACACCAGCTTTTTACTTAAACACAACCCTGAGCTTCATTTCCATTGCAAAAAAGCTGAGTTAGGAGTACTAAACAACACAAGAGTTCGCTTGGAAGCAAGAAATAAAAGTAGTGGGAAGACAAACTTCTCCCTCAAGTCGTCGTGGGCAAATGGCAACTGGAAGGGTGTAATTGCTACCTTTTTGTTTTTCCACTGCGTGGTTATTTGTGTGTCTCCAGCTGCCTTTCAACCCGCCTTCGTCTAGGATGCTTTTGTCCAGCCAGCTGGGATTCTTTCACTTGCTGCTGATAGTGTTTAGAAGCTGGGTTAAGAGTCCTAAAGTAGCTCCCTGCTCATCCCCCTCTGTTAAACCAGCGCAGCTGCTTTTCAGGCACCCTGAATGGAGGGGAAGCGATTTCGTTCAGAACTGAGAGAGGAGGAGCATGAGCCCTGATGCTTCAAAGGGAAAATGTTACTTCACCCCCATAAGCTGAGCGGCACTGGGGAAGTATTAACCAGAAACTCTGGGCCATTTGGGGCAGAGGCAGAGTGTGGCTTGGTCACTGATGTAGTGCAGTCTAAGAAGCCTGTGTGTCTTTTGAGCTTCTTTAGGGCTTTTGGTGCAGCCCTTAAATAAATATGACCTTTTAAAAACATTTTAATTGTTTATGAAGCTGGCCTGCAAATGAGAGGCGAGACATAGTTTGAGGAAAGGAGATACTGCTGCGCAGGAAGGTTTTAATGAAACGAGGGGAGAGAATCTTGGTTTTCCTCCATCAAAGACAGTGCGTGTGACAGCTTCTCTGTTCCTTTTCGATGATGACAGTGTCAGGTGTTTACTTCAGACAGGTAGGGTGGCAAGTGTAGCATCTTCAAAATATGCTTTGGATGCTCTGGTCTTCAGCTAGTCATGGCTGTGTGTTTGTGAGGCTGTTCCTGCATTCATGCCTTTGGTTGGCCAGGAGGTGTGTCAGTTGTGTAATATTCTTATGAGCCTATATGATTTTCACTTCTAGGGAAAGAAAATACCCCAGGAATTTGGTGATGGGGAAATTCCAAAATTTGATGGAGCAGGTTACGACAAAGACCTGATCGAAGCTCTTGAAAGAGACATTGTATCAAGGAATCCAAGCATTCATTGGTATGAGGATTTTCTCAATTCAAGTGTTGTTGCTAGTGTGGAAAAGGAGAGAAATTACCCATCTTCAAACTCCTAAAATAGGGAGACAACATTATCTTCTACAGATAGGCAAAAATGAGATCTTATGCTTTAACAGTTTGTTAATTTGATTAAAGTTAAGGTTTTGTTGCTAATTGATATTATGTGCAGTACATCCATTACAGGTACTGCTGAAATGAACATACGCTCCAGAGATCTTTAAAAATACTGCTTCGGTGTTCACATTGTCCAAAACAATTTTTAATTAAGCAGCTCTGGGTAACTTGAGTTGGAAATAATTTTTTTCCCTGTCTTCCAGAAGTGGATTCAATTTTAGGTCACAGTATGATAGGAGTGTTCTCATGAGGCATAAGCCTGCATGCTAAAGGAAATTGTACTAAGTGAAAAGCTTTTCTATTTCTCTTGTATAAAAATAGAAGAAATATAGTTGTATGAGAATCTTATTCAAGTTTCTTCATCTTGCACAGGGATGACATAGCAGATTTGGAAGAAGCCAAGAAATTATTAAGAGAAGCTGTTGTTCTTCCAATGTGGATGCCTGATTTTTTCAAAGGGATCAGAAGACCTTGGAAGGTGAGAATTTATGTGGTGTTTTAGTAAATGGCAAGGTGTAGCTGTGTATGTGTCCTGCTGTAACATATGGATGCCTGTACCAAAGGCTAAAAAGGTAAATGGGAATGATCATGAATTTGTTTATTAGATCTTCTTATAATGATTCATGTAAAAGACACTGAAAGAAACAGCTGGAAGTGTATCTTGCCCTTAGAGTAAACAGTATTTTCTGTTTATTTACCCACTTTTAGCTTGTCGATATTATAATACTTTCTATATGCCAGCCTGTAGATGTGAGCACATAGATCATATCAACTGAAGCAGAAATGCTTAACAGACAGCTCTACATAGGCTTATGGTGTCCAGTTGTCATTGCTTCCTAGAAGAAAGCAGTCCTTGGACTGGTTTTTTCCAAATGTTTCAACCATCTCTCACTCATACTGCAAACTGCAGCCTGGATGGTACAAGGAACTAAGGAAAGAGGGGGCCAGTCAGGTGACTTAGCTTTGCAGTTACATTTACAGCTGGGTGTAGTTGCAGCTGGAATGAGAAATTTGGAGTACAAGGAGTTGCAAACAGGGCAACAGGAAGGATATAGGACTGAAATAGGCTGATTGACCAGAAGTGAGCCCAATCTGGGCCTTGCTTAGAGCTAAGAAGGAAGAGGAGGGAGGAGTTTGGTGTGTGTTTCTTTAAACAACAAACAAAATGATCTTGCTTCTGATGTGGAATGGATTGACACTTGTTTGGGGAATAACTAGTCACAATACAAGGCCTTTGTGGTTACTGAGAAGCATTACTGGGGAAAAGAGACTGTTGCAAATGGTCTGTTATGCAGTGGCACGTGTAGGGAATGCTGTGTATATGAGTAGTTTCCTGCTTAGTACGCTGGTGCAGCAGCATGTATCGGATCTTGCTCTACTGACACTTGTTCTGCCTTTTCCTGGTTGGTCCTTGTGCTTCCCTGTCTTATACTTAGGTCAGACCCAGCAGGAGCTGGGAGATTGCTGCTTGAGAGCTGTTCACAGAGGTTTTAGTGAGTTGCAGGGAGAGACCCCAAACATATAGTCAGTGCAAACCTAGCCCCAGACTATTGGGCCTTTGGAGTTAGAGTGCTTGTGGTCAGTACCAGTGGCCTTGTGGTTAACCTTAGGGTTAACTGAGCTATCATCTTGGACAGAGCCTAGATGTTGTGGGTTACATGTGCAGGGTGAGATTTTAGTGTATTTGGAACAGCTGAATCTTCTCTTCTTGGCTTAGAGGAAGTTGATCCATGCTCTTATTATAGACTATGGGGGGGGGCCCCATCTTTCTATTGTTCAAAATCTTCTAAGAGAGTAAAGAACTGCTCTGCTTTTTTTTCACCTATTGGGGTGCGTAGAGGGTGTAATGGTCATCTGTCTTTAAGGCAGGTATCTCAGCAGACTGCAGGAAATGTGAAAAATGCCACTGGCCTTGTCTCCAAGTGTTGTGGCAGTGGGTAAAGGAGCAACAGCTTGGTCCTTTAAAGAGTAACAATCTCCATCTCTTTGCATGAAACTACCTTTTCCTACTGAGCAGCGTCACCTCTGAAAACCAGGTGGTTGTGGACATGGAAAAGATTCTAAGATTTTTTCCCCTCTTCAGTCTGAAATGCAAATTGATTTCTGACAAGGCTATGAAGAGTCTTCATTGTTAGCCTTTTCCCTGGTGACTTGTGAAGCTGTAACTCTTATGAATTTATTTTTCACACAGAACAGCATGTATTTTCCCTCCTGTTGACCTCTGACTGTGCTATAAGGATGAGAAGTATTGAAGGGAAGGCTGTTTCTTGCAGTAATCAGTGTAGCAGCAGGCATTTGTTGAGCTTAGGAATTCAGGACAATAATTCAGGGAAAAAGGCAGCCAAAGCTGGTTTTGGATGTTCAGACTCCCTTGAGAACAATTCCCAAGACAGCCCTCACAGTTTGTGCCTGTATTCAGAGGACTGTGCCTTGTCTGAAGGAGCCAGCTGTCTTCCCTGATTCAACACAGGTGCTGTGTAGTTGCAGCCACGGGTTTCTGAGTGTCCATGGGTTTGCTCTTTCTGTTCCTCTGAACTGTTTTTGTGCCAAGAAAGCCTGGTTGCTCACTGTGCTTCCCACTGCTCTGCTAGTGATTGTTACAACAAGAAGTAACCCTGCAGTGATTTCATCAAAACACTAACTCCCGGCGGTGCATTTCAGCTTCTTATTGGAATACTTTGGATTAACAGAGCCTTAGAGGAAGAATAAAGAAGTCTTTGTGTTTGTCAAGGATTTTAAATAGTAAGTGGTAGCCTCCTAGTTTGCAGAAAGAGCAACTTGATCCTATCTGTTTCTGTTTGCAACCATGCATGTCTTGTTTAGCTGCAAACTCAAGTTCTTTTTTTGTTGTTTTTTTTTTTTAACTGATATTTCTATTGCCTCTATCCCTAGAGAGCTTGATTTTCCCCCAGCTTTACACCTGGTGTGTCTGCTTTGCACCTGTATTATGCACATGTATAATTCCACCAGTATCACATGCAAGGTAACCCTTCCTGTAACACTTAGCAGGAGGTGCAAAGCAACAGGCTTCAATTTTGGCAGTGTACAGAATGTGTACCTGAAGCCAGGATTTGACCTTCCAGAGTAATGGAGAATTGAACCAATATCCCAAAAATGTCATTACTTCCCTGTGTGACCAAGTCCTGCACTAAACACAGTTTATCAAACACATGCTCTGAATGTGATTTGAATTGAGGTGAAGCTTTTTTAAAAACACTAAATGAACACATTTGAAGCTCAGAGAGAACAGTAAGTCATCTCTGACCTGCATATGACAGGCTGAGAAATTTTCACCCAGTCACTCCAGGGTTGTATTTGCAGTACTGTTGTAGTATCAGTATAACTGTGCAGCATCTCAAATCGGAATGTCTGAGTGTTCAGGGGGAGAAAAGAGAGTCCATTTACTTTTTATGCTCACTGCTCTGGAGCTTAGGAAACCTTGAGCAGCCTGAGGAGTGACTTTGGACTGTTAGCTGTAGAGATGGTGTGTGAACATTTCTGACTTAATTTACCGATGAATGTATGTTGAACTTGCATTAGCTAAGTATTAAATGGCAATAAAGGTATTAAGAGTTAATGGAAAATGAAGTACAGAGAGGCTATTGCTTTTGAATGGTACATTTTTGAATAATTGCATTCCCGGTTGATTTGTTTTTATAGATCTCTTCCATGTCATTCTTTGTGCTTTTTGAAGTAAATTTTTTCGAGGAACAGATGAAATCTAATTTGCTGTATAGCTTGCATTTCAAAGATATTTTATTGCTGTGGCGTTTTATGTAAGTTATTAATTGCAAAGCACATTATGATGTGCAATTCTAACTCTAACTAATTTGATTACCCTTGCAATACAGTACAATTTTAGGAAACGCTTGTTAGCATGTAATAAGATCTTGCAATTGGGAGGGGGAAAAAAACCCAAGCTGCTTGAGCACTACATTTTCACTGATTTACTTAAAATCACAGGGCCCTATACTAGTACTATGCAGAACATGAAACAGTGTTTTGTCCTTATGCTGAAAGGGTTACAAAGCTACCCATAAAGATGGCTGTATTTAGTAGTATTATCAAGAGTGATTAGCCCATCTCAGTGATATGATCTTAACATGGGTTCTGAGAGCACTGTGTGTAAAGCCAAAAACCTGTTTGTGTAATGATGGGTAAATGTGCTGAGCTGCAGTCATGTGTGCTGCTTTCTTTCAGAGACTACAGGTGGGTACCAACGTGGGACTTAACAATTGTTTCTAGTTTAAAGCTTTCTGAATAATCACTAAAGTTCAGATTAGGCTTTTGTGGGACTAAGCAGTACTCCACATGAGCCACAGTTGCTTATCTGTAAAATAGGAATAGCAGTGCAGTCCAGTCATCCAACAGCATGATGAGGATGGTGTTTCATCCAGGAATTGCTATGATGCAGTAGTGTAGTCATAGGAGCATTGAGATCGGGAGATTAAACAAAAAACAAACTGATGTATTCAGTGAATGCTCTCATGCAAATGTAAACATCAACCAGATTCATACGTATTGTCAGGGTATTTTGGGAAAATGTTTTTTCTGTAGAAAATCTCTCTACTGAGGGAGCACAACTTACTGTGAAAGTATTTTGGTTTCTGTGAAACTTTCTTGTGAAGGGGCCTTTGTTCCAAAAAAAGAATTTACTGTCTGCATCTGCTTTTGCAGTCCCTTGTGAGCTGGGAAAGGCCTAAGTTCAAGTCTAGACTCTGATTCTGAGCAAGGCTGTAATTCTCTTGTCCATTTTCTAGGCATTAGGTGCAAGCAACAGTTACTGGCTTTTGTGGTTCTGACTCCAGTGGAGTGGTAAGAAGAAATGGCAGAACACTTCCACACTGTCCTCGAAACAGAACTTGTGTTCTGTTTTCCACTGATGAGGATTATGCTATTAATTTAAATCCAGATCTTGGCTCATATTGAGGTGTTGTGTAGAGTACCAATGGCAAAGTTTTCTTAAGTTGTTGTTCATTACCTTTGTTCTCACCTTTCAGGGTGTGCTGATGGTTGGTCCTCCTGGCACTGGCAAAACAATGCTAGCAAAAGCTGTTGCTACAGAATGTGGGACAACGTTCTTCAACGTGTCTTCCTCTACACTGACGTCTAAATACAGAGGCGAGTCTGAGAAGCTGGTCCGCCTCTTGTTTGAAATGGTATGTCCTCGATGATGTGGTCTGGGGCTCATTAAGGTGAGAAGGGACAGCACTCTTGGTTTCCTGCCCTTCCAGTGGCATGTTGGAAGCATGGAATTCACTGAACTGACATGCCCTCAACCAATTAGAAAAAAATAATTTGTGGGTTTCTACATATGGTATGTTACTGAGGATTAAGAAGGAAATCGTTCATCACCCATGTTTAGGATAGCATTTTCCAGACTAAATAGAGTTGTGACCTCAACAGACATTCTGTACTTGTTTGGTTAAAGGGTAACAATGGCATATGATATAGATTTGAAATTGGAAGGGGTTTGGAACAGTTATTCTAGATGCAATACATGTTTTAGTCCTGTTTTTGTACTGAATGATAGTCACAAGCTTCTCAGTGAAGCTGTGGGTGCAGTCCATCATGCAGGGTGTGTGAAGGATATGTCCATGTGGACTATACCTCTGGGACCCTCACTGCACTCCTGTAACATTCACAGCTAAAACCTGATCCTCTTGAGATTTCTGAGCTCCCTTCTGTCCCTGATGCTTAACCCTCACCAGCCCAAAACCTGGACATGAAAACTGCCTGTATTGTGTCAAGAAGACTATCCTATTGTGGTAGTGTTTCTTTTCCCCTTTTCAATGTCATTTGCTGGGGAAAGCCAACCAACACTGACCCAAGGAGTACAATTTAAAGTGTATAAACCTCAGCATATGACAGTTTGTAAATCAAGGTCTTGAATTCCTCCCTTATGACAGTGAGGGCAGATATGTATGCAGTATGTCTAGCAGGCTGGGTTGTGGTCTGATGAGGGCGTGTGCTTGCTGGGCAGCCTTAATAGTGATGTTTCCATTTGAATAAAGGCACGGTTTTATGCGCCAACGACAATCTTCATTGACGAGATAGATTCCATCTGCAGCCGCAGAGGCACGTCTGACGAACACGAAGCCAGTCGCAGAGTCAAGTCAGAGCTGCTTGTGCAAATGGATGGTAACAAGGGCTTAGATCTGGCTTTGAGGCTGGGATGCTGGTTCTTTACAGGTGGGAACGTAAGAACTTGAGCCATCTGGAAAACCTGGCTTTATGGATAAGAGAAAAATGAGGCAGAACTTGAGTGTATTTTTGGAGTGTTCAACAACAGATAACTGAAAAGGGTGTTCTGCTTTATTTTTTCTAAAATGGCTATTTTTAGGGTGACTTGAAAGCTCATGTTAAAGAGACACAGACTCCAGGAGCAGCAGATAATGGAGATTTGTGCAGTTTAATGCAGGTATTTAATTTGTATTCAGTTTAAACAAAATTCTGCCCTTTGCTAGAGTCTCCAACTGTGGAACCCCATTGTGAGATCTGCTTTTGCTGTATTCTATGATGGCAGCTAATATTACCCTTTTAAGTCAGATGTAGTACCTGTTCTGTGCAGGTGCACACAACAAGCATGACTGTCTGAGGAATATCGTATGGTGTAGAGGTTTGATAGCCACCTTTACATTGCAGCTATCATAAACTGCTGTATAAACTGCTGTGTATAAACTACTACTTAAAATGTTCTCAAATTTGCAGGTTCATTGTGGTAAGCTCAGGATAGGAAAGCTTTTGATCTCTTTGCAGTCCTCACTTGGTAAGCTGAGTGACTCCTACTTCTTCTATGACCAGACTTGACAAAGATAGCACTGTCAGTGGGACTAGTAGGACTACACTCACATATGGCTGTGTTATTAGCACTGTCAAAGAAAGCCCTCCCCTGACTCAGCAAAACAATGAACTGTCCCTCTCTCTGTGATAATGATGGTCGTGTGACACCTAGCTAAGGGAGGTTTTGAAAGGGACACAGGACTACAGAGAGCTGTTGCTTAGCTTTGTCCAGGCTATGTTTGTCTGTGCAGTGTTTCTCAGCAAGCATCTCAATTAATAAGAGCTCTGGAGTAAAATGGCTCTGAACTGTTGTACTTGCAGGGGTAGGAGGTGCTCTGGAAAATGATGACCCTTCCAAGATGGTTATGGTATTATCTGCTACAAATTTTCCCTGGGATATTGACGAAGCTCTCCGACGGAGACTGGAGAAGAGGATTTATATACCTTTGCCCACAGGTATTGTTTGATAAGACCATTTTCCTTTCGTCTCTTTACAAGATGAGTTTAGGATTACTGCAGGACTATTGTTTTTGTGAGGAATCCTGATGGTTTTGTGATCAGCAGTGTAATTCAGGGGTTAATCATTTGTCTGGATCGCTTTATTTTTAAAGAGAGTGAGAAAAAGAGAAATACTGCTTGCTTGGGGGCTGAAAAACAAAGAGCTGTGGCATTTCATTGCAAGCCATTGATGGGTTCTTATATTTTGAAAAAGAGTTAGTTTTAATGAGCCTGGAATTATTTTAAATGTTTAACAGTCAGTCCTTGAGTGATCATCAAAGGCAGCCTTTGGACATGTTCGCAAATATTGCAAATGCACTCCATGCCCTTGCAGACAAATGGAAAGAAGTGGATCCATGAATTTTCACTTACAGGCTTAGTTCATTGCAAATCACTGCTTGCTTGCCTTTATTACTGTGCTTCCAGTCACTCAGAATGCAGCAGGCTGATTGCTTTCCTGCCCTAAGACATCTCAGCTTGTATTGTCTTTCCTAGCTGTCATTCACCTGTCCTATTAATTTTGAGATTCCTGTCACTTGAAGTTTGCATAGCTCTGTTTCTTCTTGGTACAGTGGATGCCTCATCTCCCTGCATGAGCACTCAAGATAACAAGATGCATGTCCAAGGTGACAGTGGTTGTGATTGAGTTTAGCAGGTCTAAGGACACTTAATAGTTCTACAGCTTGTCTTTGCAGCTTACAGGCAGTAACAGCTCCTAACAGGATGCCTGTCTTTATGACCAATTAGTTTAAAATCCTATCAGCTCTTCCTCTTGTCTCTAATTAAACCAGATTGTTTTTTAACACAGTGTATTACACCCTAGACAACATAGGAGATGTGATCTGGTTTTATTTCCAGTCTTAGTTTCTGTTGTATCTATTCTGCAAGTAAGAATGTTGTGCTACTCTGAGTGATGCATTTGTAACTGTGCTGTGTGACTTGATGTAGTCAGGCATTTTAACTGAAAAAGTAGCATTTATGCACCTGTATATTGTGGAATTTGATGCAAGCATATATTCTGTAGTGTTTAATTTTCAAAATGCTGCACAGACTTGCTTAGCCCCACAGCAATAATTAGAAGAATGTTCTCTGATGCAGGATACTCTCTGCAGATATGCTGTGTGTACATTGTGCTCTCTAAATAATAAATCCCCATTTTATAGCTAGTGCCAGTTGTGTGTGATGGATAACTCTGTGCTCTTGACAGTTCTGCAAAGCACACAAAACCAGCAGCTCTAGACAAGCTTTCTATTTTCTTTTGTATTTCTCCTTCCCCAAAAAGTTAAAAAAATAAGAATTAGGGACACCAATGAATAAAACATAATGTGTTTTATTGGACATTTCTTTTAGACTTTTAGCCTTTCCTACTGCTACTTCTTCTGTTGTGGTTATCCTTTTTTATAGGTCATAAAAATTGATCACTTGGGGAATAAAGATGCTGAGCTGGTGTATTTTTCCTGTACAGTGAAAGCCAGGAAACCAGTCATCCTCTTCTTTCCTACCCTTGTGCAGAGTAACACAGAGGCCTAAGCTGTCAAATGTGAATTCCCTCTTACAAGCTTAGATTGCTTAACATGTGTATCCAATGCACATATGCACACGACCTCTGCAAGAGAAATGGTTAATTGACTGTGTAAGTGCTCATTTACACAGCTGCATATTAGTGTGTGCACACACTGCATCTGGGTAGGAAAGTGAGATACCAGGACATTTGTATAGAAAATATATTAATACATGTTTATTGTATTAATGTGTCTGTTTTCTATCAGGCTTGAGCTGATTTCTTGGGACCCAACTGAATAAACTGCTTACACATATGCTTAAAGTTCAGCCTGTTGTTAAGGGGTTTGTGCTGTCTGAAGCTCTTTTAATAGAATCCTTATTGTAGTTCTAATGAAACTCTATGAATAATATGCAGTCAAACCCATGAATAGGGAGTGGATCCAAAGGGATGTGAGAAGAAACAGAAATGTCTAGGACTGTGCTTTTGTGCCCTTGGGTAATATGTGACCAAATGTTTTATCACCTGAGACATTACAGACATTTTTAATGACAGATCACTTTGACAAATATCTCTTGACCATGCTGTTTTAATATACTGCATTTAACCAAATACTCTACCATATTTGATTGCACACTTCATTATGACTTGTTCTCTCTCTCTTTTCTTACATTTAACTTTTATTCATACTTTTCACTGAAAACTCTAAGTTGTGTTTATATCTTTTTAAAATGTGTTTGTATATTTTTTAAATTTAACTCTTGCCAGTCTTCAAACAAATATTTTTATGTTCTAGCAAAAGGCAGAGCAGAACTACTTAAGATTAATCTTCGGGAAGTAGAACTAGATCCTGATATCAGCCTTGAAGAAATTGCTGAGAAAATTGAAGGCTATTCTGGTGCTGACATCACTAATGTTTGCAGGTATCTCATTGCCCTTTATTTGCATAGAGAACTGCATGGAAAGTCATCATTTGCATTATTGCAATACCCACTACAGCTGAAGCCATGCTCAGAGTGTCTGTGTTTGATGCCCACATCTATTTACTGTATTCATGTATTACTGTCATGTGGAGTGGTCCAAAGACCACGGAGTCTTTCTGTGAGATGTGTTTTTCTTGGATATGAAGTGAAAAAAATTATCTGAGCAAATCTCATGGTACAATTGGCTACATTTACTGTAGTTGTCTGCATTTGTTAATGTAGTGCAAAGCAGATTGTTTTGGGGTTTTTTTAAACCCATTAGTTTAGGAGCTAAATTCTGTAATCCAAAAAATTCACTTCACAGAATACTTCTTTGGGACTTCTATATGCTGAATGTTTGGCCCAGTGAAGCCCCCAGTGAAGCAGAGTCCTGGTGTCTACCTGAACCTTCTAGGTGCAAGGGGGATATAGATGATAATATTAGTATTTAATTTATTTCCATCCTGTTCCCACAATTTGTTTAATTTTTGACAAATCAGTCTTTTCTGGTGAAGGATAGTTATTTGAAGAAACTTATCTAAAGGAAGTATATGTCCCTTAAGAATCCTGTCAAGAGAAACTGATCCTGTAAGAGCATGGCTTGGGAATCTTTTTCTTCTCCCCCTGCTGCTTTTCTGAAAATGTGAAATCACTCCATGGATTTGAAAACACGGTGTGTGTCACATAGTAGTGAAATTACCTGTTCTCCCTAAGGCTTGTGTTATCCCTTGCTGGGAAAAACCTGGGGAAAAAGAAAATGTAATTCAGACTGCCTGTGGGCCACGGTGTGAGAAAATGAAGTGTTCTTCAAGCTGATGGGCCAGGCTGGCAGGATCTGAGCTGGAGAGGAGTCACAGAGCAGGCAGAGCATGAGAAGCCACAGGCACTGATGGCCTCAGCACTGCAGGGCCACGTGTTGCTGTGTCTGATGCCTCCTGCTCTGCCCTTCACACATTCAGGTGCCATGGACAAGCAGGCAGCCCAGCTGGGCTGCACTCTTTACCCTTGCTCACTGTCCTTTGGGGCTATGCTACAGAAAGAAAATTGAAGTTTAAAATGAATGTGGTGTAAAAATCCAGACGTAAAGAAAAAAAAAAAACCAACTTTGAGTTCGTCTCCCACCCTGCCCTTTTCTGCTCTAAAGTTGTAAAATTTCATCTCCATGAATCATTGTAAAAGGTTTTCAGTTTTATAGTTTTAATTATCTCTGCACATTTACCATATGCTTAAATGGGTTTTGGTGCCAATGCATTCTTTATGTTGAATTAATGTAGTGATCTGGGAACATGGAAGCTACAGAAGATGTGAACTGCATCTTCTATGGTAAATAAATGCTCCCTTAAGTGTTCCTGCCAGTGGTTTCTAGCAAGAGTATACAATCAAAATTCATAGGCTTACAGCACATTCTGCTAGCAATTAGCTCCCATGCATTGTCCTGTATTTCCAGGGATGCATCTTTAATGGCAATGAGAAGACGTATTAATGGCTTAACTCCAGAAGAGATTCGTGCACTTTCTAAAGAAGAGCTTCAGATGCCAGTTACCAAGGGGGACTTTGAGCTGGCTCTGAAGAAAATTTCCAAATCCGTTTCTGCTGCAGACCTGGAGAAGTATGAAAAATGGATGGCGGAGTTTGGATCTGCTTAATCTCAGTGACAGCTTTCCTTTGCTGGAGTTTTATGGTTTTTGTTGTTCTCACTTTCAAAATGAGTTAGAAATCTTTTTAAAGGTTTAATAAAAAGTTTTGCCTCTGCCCTCATCCCACCCCTTTCTGGTGACAGGATATTTTAAGCTATTTGCCTTTAAAGGGAATGAACACAATAATGAGCTGATATTGTAAAAGATATTTTATCTCTGAAGTAGAAAAATAAGACAAACAGGAAGGGAAAAATCATACTTCTGAGGGTAGTCTTTTTATTTTTCAAATGAAGAGCAGTGTTACTTAACTTCCTCCTAGTCATTTTTTTATGGCTGGAGTCAATAAATCAGCTGGGGGATGTGACTCCAGAGGAACAGACAAGGGCTTGCTGTACCCCTGCTCTTAAGTGCTGCTTCTGCCTCCCTTGAATGTGGCATCCAAGTTATTATTCTTTCTCTCTGTGCTCGGATATTCAGAGCAAAGCCTGTGGATTAATTGGTGTTACACAGAGGAAATGAAGATCAGTTTTCCATCAAGACATGGGCCTGACTCTCCTCTCATGTACTCCCATTTGGAACTGATGTCACTTCAGACTGTTATCAGTGTTACCTGCAATGACTTCTGATGGAAATGAGAGGGAAAGAAAAAGGCATGGATTGTTCTCAGTCCAGTTTATGCTTGTTCTCTGAACATAGTTTGAACCTGTTTGACCAGTAGGCACTTTGACTTAGATTGTAACTTGCACTTTTATGCTTATATATCATCTTGTGCTTTGTTTGTGCTATCTAAATGTAATTGTTATTACTATTACTATTTTAGTACTAAGAGTTTAATAAAGACACTAATATCAAGACTGTATTTAAAACACAAGTCTATCCTTAAAACAAGTGGCTGTGAACTTCCACTTCTGATTAGATATGATCTTTCTCCTAGCATACTAGGCAATGGGACTTGTACCTGTTTATGTTGTAGAACTGTTCATACTTAATTTTTTTGGTGAAGATTTCTTTAAAATGTATAAATATTACTGGTTTAGTAATATTCAGAAAATAATCTGTATTATCTCATTTATGTTCTTAGCTGTTTCTTCCCTTCCCTCATACAAGTGCAGTGATGAGGAGTCTAACATGAGAAATCCTCTCTAGAGTATTCATGTCACACTGACTTGTATGAGCTTTTCATAGACTCAGCCTGCGTGTCCAGTCCAGGAGGGTTTCACGTGGCAGGAATGCGAAGGAGTGGTCAAATAACCAGATTTACAGAGAAATATGCAAGCTCTCAAGTTTTTGATGATGTTGTGAGCTAGGCCTTCAGTATCTTGGTGAATGTGAATTGCCCTGCAGTTTGGTAGGTATTCAACCCTTCAGCTCTCTGCTGAGACTCCTAATGGCACAGACAGATGTGATGAACTGGAGTAAGAAACACACAGCACCTCTTATTGAATGGGAATATATCTTTATTTGCTCCTTTCTGTTAGCTCTTGGAAGTTCCCAATAATGACAGTAATTCAGCACACTGCTCTCTTGGGCCATGACATGTTAACCACTAAGGCAAAAACCTTAAATCACATACTTAGTTTGCTCAGGGAAGTGGTAAAATCACTATCCCTGGAAGCGTTTAAAAGATGTGTAGATGTGGCACTAGGGGACTTGGTTTAGTATTGAGCATGTCAGTGCTGGGTTAATGGTCAGATTTGATGATCTGAGAGGTCTTTTCCAACCTTAGTTATTCTATAATTCCTCCTGGGGAATAACTGGACCATTATAGAGAGAAAGCTCTGAAAATATTGCTATGGACTGTCATTTCTTCTGTAGGCTGCCACAGTTGTTTGTTTGTTTGTTTGACTGCAGTAGAAATTAGTAAAGCTATACAAATTTTTTGTGGCCAGTGTCAGATGAGCACTATGGGGTCTCTCACTAAAGAGGCCATTGCTGCCCAAGGAACTTAATCTACACAACCAAGATGTCGAAGGGGGTTGACACGAATGCCAGCAGTGTTGGGGTTCAGCAGCTGCTGCTTAGGAGGGTCTAAGTACCAGTTTGCTCAGTTTCACATTGCAAGCAGCAGTGACCTTCCTACTGATGAAAGCACAGCACTTGGTGAAAATGTCAGTCCCTAGCTCTTGATGAACCTTCTACCTTAAGGCATTAAAATTCCCTCTTGGCTGTTAAGCAAAATTCACTGTACTGGGTATTCCCTTTAGTAGGAATTATTCAGTTGCTGCAGTCTTTTTCTCTAAAGGTCATAGTTTCTACCCCAGAAATGTTTTTACTGTACAGGTCCATTCATCCTTTACAGTTGCAGAACAGAAAAGTGGAAGTTTTCAGGCAGTAGATGTTTGTGATGGTTGTGCCCCAGCATTACTGCCGTGACTTGGGCCCTGCTAGATCAGGCACCCCAGAAGACTGAGACCATCCCTTCCCTGCTGAGACCTTTAAGGAAAGGGAGCTATCCTTGCATGCTGACCCTTTCATCTTCACCAAGTCATACTGGCACACCCACCTAGGTGGGCTTGGAGGCTGGGTTATTAATTCCAGGGGAGTCAGCACTGGAGCAGCAAGGAGCAACCCAGGAAGGAAGGGAAGCCAGCAGTGGTAGCAGTTCAAGGCCCAAAGGATGAGCTTACAGCTCAAAGTAAGACCAGTTCACGTCCCACTGGTGGAAACCGTCGTGTGAGGATACTGGATTCCTTGGAGAGCAATGTACAAGCATGTCAGAACCTGCTATGACATTGTTTGATCTACGCCTGTTTGTGCATGGAGGTCATCCACACACGTGGGGGTATGCACACACAGTAGGTGGTGCTTCAGTAGTTGTACCTAAATTACATAAAAAACATGTTTTAAGCTGTGTTTACGTGTTTTCTAAACATCTGTGAAGGCCCTCTTGGGTGGCACTGTTAATTTTTGTACAATGCACAATCTGGTTGTATGAAGTAATAAATGTGCGCTAGAGTCTCGCTCAAGTGGGGCTGTGAGTGCTTTGCTGCTAACTGCTTCCAAAGGCTGCCATACAATGTGGACCTCTTCAGGATGTCATGGTGCTCTTTCACCAAAGTCCTGGATGGAGAGCAGTTAAAGCAGAGTCTGGGGTTTTTGGATAAAGCTGTCAGCAATTCTTTCTCTCTAAATTGGCCTTTTGTTGCCACAAGCTATAAAATGGAGAATACTCCAATGCCCAGCACATGGAAGGGTGGGTAGGGGAGAGCAGAGGCCTCAGCAGATGTTCAGTGTTAGCACCTGATTCAGACCTCACAGAGCCAGGCAGCCTTTTTTATTACTTGCCCCTGGGCTGGAAGTATAATCAGGCTCCAGAGAAGCTGTATCATCAGCTGCCTGCTAACCAGGAGACTTTCAAGAGCAAAACTTCTATTACGAAGGAGCTTTCAAACTTGGAAAGAGACCCTGTGTCTCCTGGGAATGAGTTGATTATTTGAATTTTCTCACTAACTTCCTTATGAAAGGATGGAGTTTCCAGTGTTTCATAATGCTTCAAACATGAAAGAGCGAGCAAGGGAAATGCTGATCAGGGGATTTCAGGAGAGGTCAAATCTTTGCATAGGAAGTTCAGCTCACCCCAGTTTAAAAGAGATTGAAATAGCAAAGGTGCACTGACTTTTTCTGATCACGGGAAAGATGAAAGAGCTTGTGTGCTGTAAAGAAGTCCTCCATCAAATGAGCAAAGACTTCATGGTACAATCCAGGCATGAAGAGGTGGAAGCAGACAAAGAAATAGTGATTTTATTTTTCGATCTGTTATTGGAATAAGCCACCCTCAATCAGATTGTGAAATGAGATGTTTCTTCAGAGCTGTAGTGACAGATGAATGTGCAGGTGACACTGTGCTGCCAGGGAGCAGGCAGGGAGCCTGGGAGTCCTTTACACTGGTATAAAGTGGGTGTCAGCACCACAGCAGCAGCTGAGCCCCCTCTGTGTGAGCTGTCCACCAGGCAGCAGGGTGGTGCAGAGTAGAGCCAAGATGAGCAAGAGTAGGCTCAGTAGCGCTCTGGTGGAATAAGGCAGAGTGCTGGTGATAGCAAAGGCAGGGCGATGGTGCAGTTCAGAGAATGTCTCACATGGCCATTTCCCTGCACATGTTAAGGGTTTCACTAGAGCTCTGTGTGAAAGCTTGGCCATCACTGTGGAGGCCTCAGTCACCGTGTTCAGAGCCCAGCTGCCACACACACCACAGCTAACAGAGCTGCAGCAGCAAGTGGTGCTCCTGCATCCCACAGTACAGGAACATTTGACCCTCTCCGCCTTCTGAGCCTGCCTGGTTTTGTGTGCTGGCTGTGACCTGTTCTTGTGACCCACTTACTACATACATGGTGGTTCACTACCTCTAATAGAGGAGTTTCTTTTGTGCAGTGTAGAGCTACCTTTTAATCAGCTGAAGTGCCATGCTTCTACACATGTCTGCATGTAGGTGTCTTGGAAACATTCAGGCAATTTTCCTCTTCTTTAGAAGGCTCCAGTTAGCATTAAAAGCAGGTGGGATCAAATGTCTTGGCTAGCCTGGTTGCCCAATGCAAGAAAACTTACCTCAGCAGCCAAAGAGGTGCCACAAGGAAAGTTCTGGCTTTGTTATGAAGTGGCAAAATATGGGGATGTTCCCACTCCTACTGCACAGGCAGAGTTAGGTTTGTGTTACGTCCAAGCTCTGTTTCCTGGCTTTTGTGTATTTGTGATTTCTTTGTTGCAGTAGGAACATTTTTCTCAGAGTTAGGGGGAAGCCATGGGGTATTTGTTCAGTGTCCAGGTTAGGAATTTGGAGATCCCACAATCCGATTGGTACAGGAAGTAACTGAACCCATTCCCAGGATGCTTACTTTTGGAGAAACTCATCATGCATCCTGCCTGACTGTCTGGCTGTACAGTAAGCAGTGTAGCTTTGTGCAAACTCTCTTAAATATAATATTTAGAATATTTGTTTGAGAAAGAGAGAAATTCTTACTGCCAGTTTGCAACTGTATTGCTCTCATTTGTAAGCAGTCCCTTGCATATGTTGTTTAACTGAGGTAAAAGAAAATGTCTTGGAATTAAGAATTTTTTGAACTTGACTTTGGAGAGCAAGAAAGGTAGAAAAATATTTGCCCAGAGAGAGATACAAGGGTACTCAAGACATAGAGAGCTGCAATTTCTTTTTGTGGCTTTCCTTTTTGTCTAGCTGTTGCACTGCTGGGCTGTGTTTTCTGTTTCCAATTTGTTTTGAAATAATTACCATTGTTTATCCATCTCTCAGACAGCCTTTGCAGATGATTTGGTTCCACAGAGCCCTCTTTTGCTTAGCGGTTGGTGTTCTGGCACAGCGTGTTGTGTGACATCTGACTGAACAGGCTGAGATCTTCCTTGTGAAGGAAAGGTCACCCAAATGGTGAAGGTGAGAAGAGCTGTGCAGAATACCAATTGGGCTGGCAGAAACCATAGCAACTCTGCACAGGGTTTATAAATACAACCAAGAAGAAAAGGGGAATACCCTCAAGGAGATGCTGACAACACTGCAATATGCATACTGATAAAAGTGTGGGTCTGTGTCTTCAGCAGTGAGGAGAGCCTGTGTAAGAGGGTGGAAGTGGCTCAAAGGAAGCCAATTGCAGGCACTGCCAACAGATTTCATCACCCAGCCTTGCTGCTTTAAAACATGCCAATGTCCACGGGCCAATTTGTTACTGCTGCTACAAAAGCTGCCTTTTAGATAATCAAACTGGACTTTCTAAAAGCTTGCTGCCCATCTTGAAATGTCTTCAAACTTTGGCATGTGGTGGGACTGGGGCTGTGCTTGGAAGGCTAGAAGAATAAGGCAATGTTAATAGGGGTGTATTTCTGAAAGATCCTGGGGCTTTGTTGTGCTGGGTACAATGTGGTGTACAAGAAGAGATGCTCCAAATGCTTATGGGGAGTTGAGATGGCAGAAGGATAGGGAGGGAGGTGGAAGGTCCTGGGATCAGTGGAGGAGCCAAAACTGTCCCTCCAACTCCAAGTTCCCAGCCTTAAAGCAAACAGTAGTATTTTTAGTTGCTTTTGATTTGCAGCCTCCCTAGCATTTTTTGTACTGAGGCTGAAGATCTCTGTATTGCGAGCTAAATAGAGCAAGTTTGCTTTTCTTAAATACCTTTTGCAGACCTTTAATAGGTGCTCCCATGGGCTACAGATGATGGTCTGAAAAGCACTGGCCCATGTCATGCTAAGCTTGCCTGAATTTCTTATGGAAGGGATTCTATAATGGATAGTGTTGATTTTATTTTCTACTTGTTAGTTTGCTCAGAAAGATGAAGCTCAGTGAATGTGAGGTGCTTCTGGGGAGTTTATTTACAGTGTGTTTTCTTCTATGCAGATTAGCATTTCATCAGCATATGGCACAGCCATTTAAAATAAATATTTGGCTTTCCTTAAATTATGCTTGTGTAGAAAGGTCCCTGAGTATGCATATCTGTCCCTCTGTTGTATCTAATTAGACATTTCTACCATGGTGCTGGGGGACCAGACTCCTTCCCTCTCGCCAAGAGGAGCCAAGAGCCTCCCCTGCCTGAGGATCTGTGTGCCCCAGCTCAGGGGGTACAGGCAGGCAATCAGTCCCTTCCCTATGGCGTTCCAGCCACACTCTGGTGGCACTGCCAGGTCAGCATCCCTCTCTAGGCCCTGGGAATTCAGGTTTATTTAAATTGGGAACTGCCCAGCTTAAGCAAATGCTTGGCACCCCATCCAGGCTCCCCTCCTTCACCTGCGAAGGCAGCTGTGCTTTTGCAAAACACCACCTCGAGCGAAGCCTGTGGGAGCAAACTGAGCAAAAGGCTGGGGAGGAGCTCAGGCTGTGCTGGGCTAGGATGGCATGCTGGGCTGCAGCCCTGTGTGCCCACCCAGTCCGGGCAAAGGAAATCAATGGTGAGGAGAGGGAACAGCGTTCCCTCAGGCATGCAATAGAGGTGTGGATGGGAGAAGAGTAGAAAGCTTATTTTAAAACAAAGGAACAAATGACAAACTAATCAGTTTTAAGATGGAGTGGAGCCTGTAACCCAGGAGACCTTTTACATCTCTTTGGCATATCCAGATGTTTTGTTTTCTCACAGATGATTTGGAACTTGTTTCCAATCTAAGTTCTCACTTGATTTGTATCCACCTGATCTTGTGCTGATAGCACTGTCTAACAAATATTTCTCACTCCCTGATATTTGCTGTACATCCCTGAATGCTTTTATAGACTCACCATATAAAGCAACACCTTGTGCTTTGTTGTACTGTGTAAACTCCTTCAGGCTCTTGTATAAACTGGATCTTCCTCAGCACCCTTCCTTTCTGACTGAGCCTGCTCTTTATTTAACACAGATCATCAGGAACATATGTGGTGGGTCCATAAGCCACACACAGAAAGTTACCCAGTAAGGCAAAGAAAAAAAGAAATTGCTGTCATGGTAGATTTCTGTAATCAAGTAAATAAACCAAGTATTTGGTTTTATGACCTACAGCAGGGCAGAAGATTTGGGTATATTATTATTGCACTGCAAACAGGCCTCATTAGATAACCAAGGCGTTGATAGGCAGTGGTGAAGGGAAGTGGTGGAAGATGCAGGAACTCTCCAGACATTAGCGATAGAAAAGACATGGATATTCTGTTTGCAGGTCTCCACGTGGTTGGAGACCACAGCATTTTTGTGGATGTTTGGATGCTGCCCAGACAAAGGGGAAGAAAATATCTAGGACCAGCTAACACAATCCAGGGGTCCATGGCCACCAGTAACCAGGGATGAATGTGAGTGTGGAGGGACAGGATGGAGAGCAACTGCCTTCTGCCAGTCTCACTGCCTCTGCCTTACTCTTGGAGCCCAGGCACTCACACTCAGATCCCCACTGCCATTAGTACCCAGTCACTCTGTGCAGGACTCTGCTGGTACAGGATTTTCCAGTGCATGCTCCTTGTTCTTGAGCTGTCCAGATGCAAAACCAAGCTGCAGCCTCCCAAAGGGAGCTGTTAAGCTTTTGGCACCAGAAACCCTATTATGCAAGACGTGAACCCACTTAGGCTGAGTCTGTTCAAGAGATTCCCTTTGTATCTGCTGGTGGCTATTACAGCCAAGGTGGGAATAAAACTATTGCTCTTCTGCTCCTCAGTGATAGGGATGTTTTGTGGTTTTTCTGTTGTGTAGCTCTGCTGGGATTCTGTGAGTATGCCAGCAGCCCGCAGTGGCTATGTGTAGACAACCACAGCTTTGCTGCTTTGTGACCCTGGGAATGCAAAGGCTTTGTCTCCCATTAGAGACCCAGCAGCTCTACTTCTCAAAGACTTCTTCCAACCAGAGGTATTTTATACCATATTTCAACTCTCAGTCCTTTTGACAGAAGTTACCTGCAGGCTGCCTGGCCAGTCTTTACCTCTAATGGTGCAGGGTAGTTTTAAGAAGACAAAAAACCTGTCACACGTAAGAAAAAATGCCTGGCCAGGTTTGGTAAAGGACAGGACCACAGGAAGAAGGTTGTGTCTGAACCCACCTGACAAAGCCCACCCCACAGCTCCCCAAATAGGAGTCACACTTACTTGAAATGGTGTTGAACGTGGTCAGGGAAGGACCATGGGAGTGGATGAGGAAGAGATAGGTGGTAGGAATTCCTGCTGCTGAAGCTAGTCCTGGGACAATGATGCAGCTGCCCAAGTGAGGATCCATGGATGCTTTAGGGGTATGAGTTTGGAACAGACTCATAGTTTATATGGCTTTGGTGGTTAAATTGTGATTTCTCATAGCTGTGAGTTTGGCTAGCAGTCTTCTCAAGTGAGGGGGACAGAGGTTCCCATAAAAAGGGTATTGTTAACGCCATTGATCTTTCTGTGGGCACTGCATCTCTTCAGAGATCTCTGTTGTGCAAGGTGCTGAGCAGGCACACAGGAATGACAGCCCCAGCCTGAACAATAAACTTGGGACACCAGTGAGACAAGCCAAGATGGGAAGAAAAAGTCAAGGAAAGGAAGAGGCAGGAGCATCAGTAGGAGATGCATCCCATCATGGGTGCAGCCCGGATGTACTGAGCTTGCTGCTGTCCCTGCTGCTTGTTAGCAGCCCTAGAGATGGTGTCTTCCAAGGCTGAGGTGAAACACAGCCTTTGCTGAAGGAAGCTGTCCAGACCATAGCTGTGGGATGGTTTGCAGTTTGGCTGGGCAGCTCCAGGCTCAGCTGGGGCACTGTGGGGCATGGGCAGCTGGGAGCACGGGCAGCCTGCTCTTTGTGAACATGAGGTTGGGACCATTTCCATCTGCTCCCAAAGAGAGATGGTGCAACATCTCCTGGCTCAGCTTCCTGAATGTTTTCTGGTCCCATGAGGATTTTCCAGCTGCTGTTGCTACACTGCACAGAGCTGGACCATTTGTGTCTCCAGTATGCTCTGCTCTTCAGCTTCAGTTTTAACCTTGAGACAAACTCATTTTTTCCTTAAGGATTGATTTAGCATGCCATGAAACAAACATTCCAGTATCTCCTCCAGTCTCTCAGGACTCATTTCAAATTCACACTTAAGCCTTGTTTTTTATTTAAGCCTTGGAGTTTTCCATGTAATTTTCCTTACGGAGAGGAATGTGCGCAGAACTCACTTGCTCAGCCAGCACAAATCCCTCAAACAGTGTTTTATATGCCATGTACATGGAGTTTATATCCCTTTGATTTAGGGTTCTTGGGATGTGGTGCCCACACTGGATTGATAAATACTGAAATTTCTTAAGAAGCACAGAGGCTGCGCAGCATAAGAGCTCAGCTGTAAGGGATTCAGAGTCCTGCTGAGCTCTGAATTCTTGAAGACCACTTGACTCCTTGATCCAACAGAAACCTCCCAAATGCAGCCATCTGCAGAAATCTGTCCTTTAAGAGAGTAAGAAATTGTCAGGGAAAGAAAGGGTTCAAACTGCTTTCAAGATTCCTAAGCCCCTTGAGGAAGTTGTAAGAGCTGGAACAGCTCAGCAGTTGCTTTACATGCCCAGCAGCTTTCTGTTTTTGTGCATCTAGCAGCCATAGCTGGGGGCTGGATGCAGCTCCCAGCCTTGGGGCTGGGCTCAGGCACACGCCTCTTGCTCAGAGCAGCTCCAGCTTTAAAGCCACTGCAAAGGTTTGTGTACAAAGTGCTGACTGCAAACATCCATCACGAGGAAACCAGGAGGAATGTGATGCACCAGGCTTGTTTAGAAACCACAGATGATTTACAAAGTGTTCTTAATTGGAAGTTTCTCTTTGCGGCTTTCTGACGTGTTATTTTTCTGATGCAGACGTGTAGGAGTCTTTTAAAAGGGCCGTGTTTACTCAAGAGGAGTTACATAATTGGGGATATATTTATGAACTGTATATGTGTAGGATAGGGAAATTACTTGAGCAGCCACAGCAGTGCAGGAAAGGGTCTGGGTGTCTCAGGGCATCACCAGCCAGGTATGAGGGACAAGCATCCTGTTCTCTGGGTGGAAGAAAGGATTTCCTGTCCTTATCCCCTGGGCATCTGTTCCCAGTGCTGGCACTGCAGTTATGAGAACATGGGGGATCTGAGTGCGTCCACAGAAAGGCAGTAAGGAATAGAAGTAGTGAAAAGAAACATAGTCTGTGGAGGAAGGTGCTCAGAATGAGGGTCACCACATTTTTTAAAAGAAAACTTTAAGGGAGGTTAACTTGACATTTTTCTAAGAAGTCCATTTTTAAATCCAGTTTCAAAAAATCTTTAAAAATCTAACAGTTTTTGAAGAGGGAGAGGATATACCATTCTTGGTGTCCACTGTGGGGAAGGCAAAGGGAAACAGGCTGAAGTTAACATATGGGATACTTGTGTTAAACATCAAGGGAAAAAATGAAAACATCCCTACAGCAAAAATTGTGGAGACACCATTCCAACGAGATGTGTCTGGACTAAAAATTGCTGCCCACAAACAGCACTGGAGGAGCCATCCTGCCTGTGAGCAGGGAAGTGGACTGAGCGATCATCTGGACCTAGTTCTGATGAGTTTTGCACGCAATTTGGGCTCTACAGCCTTTTCCCCTTCTCCTGGACACCAAAGAAATGAATTTATGAGCGCTGCTTCATGGAGCTGTTGCTGGCACCCACCAGCAGGGGCAGAGGAGAAGTTCAGTTTCAGGAATCTGATGACACTTTTTCACACCCAGATGGATGGGCATTTCCAAACTCACCAGTGTGGAAATACTGGGGCTAGCTGGGGTGCTGGCATTCACCCCCGTGCTCCACAGTCCTGAAGGTGTTCACATGGCAGCAGCCTCACAGCACACATCCTCACACCCCAGCTCTCCCTCCCTATATCCCCCCCAGCCTTAAAAGTGACCACTTGGCCTGTTTATAGTTTGTTAATACCTTAGGGACTAAGCTGCCCCCCTACCACAAGGATTTTGTCCAAGAACATGATGGGCAACAGGAAGAAAAGGCATATAAAACAAAATGAGGAATTCTAGTTTTTGTGAAGGTAGATGCTGTTGCCTCCCAGGTTGTATTCGGGCAAACTCACCTCAATTTCCATCCACTAGGTAACCCTGCCTCTATCCTGACATGTGGAATTAGCATCTAATCTTGTCTCAAACACCTCAAGAAGTGCATTATCCATCACTTGCTGTGCAATTTTCTCCAGAAGGTTAATGTCCTTATGGTTAAAAAGCATGCCTGATTTCTAATTCACCTCAGCATGTTCTTTGGTGCCCATCACTGTCTGTCTGTGGCCCTTTCTCAGACTAAATTTTTGGTGCCCTCTTAGCATTCCATATTTTCTCTCCACACATGTACTTATACACATCATCAGATCACTTCTCAGTTTTCTTTCTGACAAGTTACAGAGGCTGACCTCTAGAAGTCTCTCCCTGGAAGTGATTTTCTTCAGCTCTCAAGCCATTTTTTATGTCTCTTCTCTTTACCCGCTCCAGTTTTTTGATGTGCTCTTTTAAATATGGCACCTCAGCAGGATGTAGTATTCTAGTGTCAGCCTGACCAAGGACATACACAGAGATAAAATCGCCTTCCATTCCACTTCACAGTCCTGTTGCTTACGCACTGAAGGACCAAATTAGCTCATTCTGCTGCAGCAGACAGAAAAAAAAATTGACCCCACATTTGAGAACCAGAAGGCCAGATAGTGGTATTAAAAAGAAATAAATGGAGCCAACATGAAAGCAGAATTACAAACCAGGGCAGGATTAATAGCACACTGTGATACTAGCCTGGACACATTAGTTGAAATAAAATGCTGAGAAAACAGTTTCTTGCACTTCAGAGCTGATTGCAAGGCTGTGCTGCTGTGAAGGCTCCTGTGTGGTGGGCAGGCTGTGCTCCAGGCACTGCAAAGTGCCAGGACAGCCCTGGGGAGGGTGAGTGACTCCAGGATGGCAGGGCTGCCCTTGGAGACCCTTGCTAAATTGTGCCCCCAGGCTCCCTGAGGAGGGAGGCAAGCTCTGATCTTTTCCAGGCTCAGCCCACAGCTGGCTGTGGATAGATCTGCCCTGCAAACTGTGAGATTCCATCAGGGATCCACACAGGGAGGCACCCACAAGCCTTCTTACTCTCTGTCTTCTGCATTCAAAAACAGGAGGATTTTTCCTTATTCCCATGCCTGGTGACACTTGCTAAATGCAGAGTCACTGTGTGTTTTGCAAATGCATTTTCAGCACACATCCTCAGCATAAGCCTCATCTTCCTGTGTTAGAGACAGTGACCTGACCCCAATTGCTCTAAAATATTTGAGGGATTCCCTGAAGCATCTCAAGGGTAACATGCCCTGTGCCAGTGGTCAGGTCTCCTGGTCTTTGAAGGCTTTCTGTGAGATAGTTCCTTAGTCCCCTTCTTCCTCATTTCTATACCTGTAAAATGGATTTAACAATCTTGGGGGTTGATAAGATGCTCAGATCCCATCCTAAGTTTTTTTGTTTGTGCTGCTGCAAACCCTGTTGCCCTGCTTCTGTCCTCAGAATGAGAGTGACAAGGTGTATCCTTCTCCCTTGCTGACCTGCTAGTTTGGGGTTTTGACCCCTGGTGCTTGGGTGCTCCAGGAAGCTGGACACTGAGGGCACTGTCAGTCCTGTGCTTGCTGTGTGTTCTTCTTGTTGGACACATGTGGGAGGGTGTCCTTTCCCCAGGGAGCAAAGCAAAGCCAAGGAGAGGAGCACTGGTGTATAGAGACAGTTGTTGGGGGACTGATGGACTGGAGAGAGCCTGGTGGAGGTCACCAGGATGGCTGGAGCACATTGGAGTACCAGGAAATGGTGAGAGAGCTGAGCTTATTCAGCCATATGAGGAGAAGGCAAAAGAAAGATCCAGTTTTTGCCTCCAACTACCCTATGGGAGGTAATACAAAACATGAATCCAGACCTTTACAGGGCATACATGGTGGAAGGACGAGAGACAACACAGGAAATTCTGTGTAGATATAAGGCATCAGTATGGCACTGTGAGAGTAGTCAAACACTGGCAGAGGCTGCCCAGAGAGGTGGTAGTGTCTCTGTCCTTGGAGGTGTTAAAATTCATCATGGTCCTGATCATCTTGCTATAACTGGACCTAGTTAGAGCTGGGCTGGTACCCGATGACTTCCAGAGGTCCTTTCTGACCTGAGTTATTCTGTCATTCTCTGACACACTTGAAGGAACCTGCAGGGCAATGACAGCAAGGAGACAACAGCCACGATCCCTCAAAATGAAGGCTGTGCAAATGGCTTATTGGCATAGGAATAGGATAAAATTTAATCTTCATGCAGCACCACTTTTATAAAAGAAAGCGGTGTAATCCTAGTCCATGGAGCAGCATTTCACCTTGGACAGGGGCAATGCACAAAGGGGCTGAAGGAGAGCTGTGCTGGTAATGGCTCTTTGACCAGGGATGCTCCAGATGCTCTACAAGCACTGCTGGGAGCTCTCATAGAGGCAGCAGCTGCACAAAGACCCTGGAGACAGACCTGGACAGACCTGGGAATTCCACAGTTGTGACCTCTTGGCCTGTGATCCTAATTAATGCTTAGGTCATTGGCAGTGATAAAGAGAAGACTAATGAGCATCGTTTGGCCAGATGGGGGTGATGTGGGAGGTTGTGTGAAGTGGGAATCATGTCACCTCACTTCAGACCTTGGAGGCAGGGCTGGAGCCCAGCTGGGCTCTCCTCTTCATCAGTGGAAGGTGGTGTGCTCCCCTTGGAGGATCCAGCTCATCCTGAGATGTGTATCTAAGGCTGGTGAGTTGATAGTGTTGATGATGGTATTTGGAGTTTACTGTCTTTCTTTATTGGCTACAGAGTGGGAGTCTAATCTGGAGATTAGAGGGACAACCATCTTAGACTTGGCCAGTGGAAACAACCCATTTTGGGGTTTGATTACAGGTGTACCTTAACACTCCACATGGTTCAACATATCTGGGAAGGGACCAAGTCCCTGTGGGTGCCAAGCTCAGCACTGAGGCAATATACTACCTTCATGGGATCAGGAATCAGAGTTTTATACGGCTAAAGCTAGAGAGGGAAGTCCAATTCCTGATGCCATGTGCCACTATCTTGAACTTGTTGCTCTTTCAGAGTCAATTTTTTCATACTGGGAAGCTGAAGAGTTAGGCTTCCTGTGGGAAAAAAGGAGTTCACCTTTGGTGGAAAAGCAACACCTCAGCTTGATTTGCCCTGGCCAGGCTGCCAAAGGCATCCATGTGTGTCATTCTCTCCCCATTCTTCTTCCATTCTCTGATTCCAGATACCTCCCAAAGCCCCCTCACATTTCTCCTAAATGGTATCCATCATTTTGTTTGCTGACTTCCTCCTGTGCTAGCAGTGCCTCCTGCCCCTCCAGGCCCAGCTACCATATTGTGTATTGCAGAGACTGCCTTGCAAGACTTCAGAAAAGCTTTCTGTGCTATTCAAAGAGAGAAGAGCACATTGCTATTTGATTCTTAAAGGCAGCCTGTGTTTTGGTCAAGAAAAAACCTTATCTGGCCTATCAGTGCAGTAAGATGGAGAATAAAGCCAAGAATGCTGAATAACATCTAAAAATGTTGTGCTCTGTCAGCACAAATGTGAAATATATGCTTTGTGTCTGTGGAAATCCCAAAAGAATATTTTGGAGGATACCTAGAAGTGTCCAGACAAACCACTATGCAGGAGCAGGCAGTTCCCAGGGCAGGTTCTGTGTCACTCAGGAATCCTAGCAAAGCAGCATTGCAGGTGACCCTGACACCCAACACACCTGCATTCATTGTAAACAGCACAGTGGAAAAGCAGATTTGAGCTTGTTCCACAGGTACATTAAATGAGATAACATTTCATTTACATTCGGAATTTACTTACAAAACTTACAGAATTTGGAACATTCAGAAGTTACTTACAGAAATTGTTCTACCGCTGCAAAGCTCTTCCCAGATTTTAAACATATGATTCTGCACTTTCAACCCTGTGTAATGTCACAAAGAATTACAGTGTTTCACCTCTTGTTCAGTGTCTCACATCTATGTAAAAAGTCTGTCTTTTGGCATTAGATCCTAGGGATGGAGCAGCATCCTCTGCCCACGAAACCGTTTGTGGGAGGACAGATGTTAGTTCATTTAGTTCAGCCTCTAGACTGTCTTCACCAAGTTTTCTTATTCTCCCCCTGAATTGCTGCTCAGCAGCACTTCAGCCCTGGGGCTTCTGCTCCACACTGATCTCCTGAGATGCAAGCTGCCAGCTCCATCAGCAGCGTGTCTGTTGGTCTGGCAGGTCCCGAAGCCACAGGTCACACAGGGAATGCTGATTGCCAGAGCCTGGCAACTGCTCTGGAAGCGGCGTCTTGAAAGCAAAGCCTAATAAAAGACCTCTCTTCCTGCTGCCATGGAAACTGAACAGACTGAACAACTTGTTACTTCTCTCATCTCCAACAACTCAACACCTGAAGTGACTTGACCTATGAAGATATTTGCATTAAGTATCACACAATTGCTGAAGAAATGGGATTGAACGGAAAAACAAAAGAGAAGAAAAATGTCCCAAGGGTCCTTTGAGAGCTGCTGGGCAAAGGGAGAGTTTTTGAGAAATTGAGGCGTTTCTCTGGAATGAGAATCAAGGGAACAGAGAGGCCAAGAAGAGATTGTTGGCCAAGAAGAGTTCACTGTGGACCCAGAAGAGTGGAAGAAACCCACAAGAGTGGCTCCAAGCTTTGCTGGGACCCAGCAAACTGCAGGACCAGCAGAGCTGCAGGCTTCATGGGTATGTTGCTCCTGGACAGCATTTTCCATCCAGCACCCCATTTCTTCTTCAGATAGCCAAGGCAGTGTGAAGCTGCATTTCTTGGGAAGCAGGGATTGTTGCTGTAGTCCCATCTCACAAAGACCTCTCACAATGAGATTCCTGGACTAACCTCCAACATTCACTGCAGCTCTTGCAGGACCCTGCAGCAGCCGAACCTCCCCTGGGAGAGATTATGAGACAATAAGTTGTTGGTTTATATGTTTAATGTGGTAGTAAATTAGAGGAACTCTGTATTTATTTGTGAAGTTCAAAAATCCAGATATTAGCCATGAGCCTTGACATCTTCCCAGTGATATTTTTTGCAACCCCATGGCACAGGCTGCTCAGAGTTGATCTCTTTGTTCCCAGCACATCCTTCTCATAACCAGGGAAGACTCTCTGGTGCCTACAGGGAAGCCTTCAGGAATAAACCTTCTCACCATGCCCTGCTGACACCAGAGCCCACTTCCCTTTTGTCTCCTCCCACTCCACTGTGACTCTCTGCAGCAGGCACTGCTCAGGGCTCAGCCCCATGTGGCCCTTTGGAGGCTGGGATGGATAACCTATGTGTCTGGCAGCATTGCTGAGTGCTGCTGCAGCTCAGTGTGCTGATGCCAGCCTGCAGAGCAGCCTGGAGGCTGCAGCTGTGCTGGGCACGGGCAGGGCTCTGGGCATCCTCATTTGACCTGTGTAGTTCTCCTGTTTGCCCCTGCTGGGTTTGCCCTGCCATGCCCCGAGTGATCCCAGCCAGGAAGGCATGGACTGGATCCAGAGGCTGTTGCCTGATGAAGCAACATCATCTGCTTGGCTGAAGAAGCTGCCCCACCTGCTCAGCTGGGTGCCTCCTGCCAAGGCAGTGCAAACACTGAATGTGAGTGCAAACACTTCTCCTTGCCAGAGACCACAGACCAGAGCAGGGCTGTTCTGGGTGGGACAGCCCAGGCAGGTCAGAATCATTCACAGACACAGACTGCCTCTGACAGAGTCACAATTTATTGTAGGTGTCATTTCTCTCCCTTGCAGGTACCACCCTGCCTGCTTGCAAGTGCATGGTCAGAAGCAGCAAACCCCAGGAGCACCTAGGCCATGTAGCCATCATCTGTGCCCCACCCCTTCCCTGGGTCCTCACACCAAATTGGGCAGCATCCTGCACTAGGTGCTGGGGACTCAGCTGTGATTACCTGGTTCAATATCACAGCCCCTGGACTTGCTCCAGGATTTGTTATTTGGGACTTTTTCATTTTTGGGTTTTGGTTTTTTTTCAGCTTTTGAAATTTTGTGCTAGTATTTTTATGTTTATTTTGTGTTTTAATTTCATGTTGAAATTGTTGTCACCCTCCCACTGGGAGCTGGGCATACGTATACCCAAGCAACTCCCAAATGGACTCTATTCTGAAACAAAAAGATTTAATTCTGAATAAATAAGTTTAGGACTAAAACGATTTTTGCTTTACTTAATCAGCCAACTGCTCTATACTGGTTTCTACAGAGGTGGTTATTTCAGCCTGGTTTTCCATGAAGATTCTGCATACATGTGCAATTTACTGAATAATGATGCTGGCACCACAAAATGGTCTCCTCTGGAACATTTGGGTTTTGCACAACAAGTTATTCACATATATGGGGCGTCCCAAAGTAGTGTCTCCCAAGCAAATGCCTCCCAAGCACTAGGTGCTCTCTACCTCCTGGCTGGACTAGGCTAGGAGTGCAACCATAAGTGGTTTTATTGTTGTTGGACAATGCCTTGGATGAAACATTAGGGGTTTGAGGCATGGATTTGGCACACCAATAGCACTTCCTAAAGAGGAAACAGATGATGGTTCTTTGCCTGTGTTAGTTTTGGCATGGGTCAGTCTTTCTTACAAAATTACCTCTTAAATTAAGCTAATGAGGTTTCAGATTAGACAGGCCCTCACGGCGTGGAGTGGAGGGGAGGAAGAAGGTGTATCCTGTTGGCTGTGCTCAGCTGTGGAGAGAGACACATACCAAACAGCCACTCAAATGCACCAGAATTATACCAGAATAAGTCCAAGTTGTCCCTGCCAGGGCCCAGCCATGGCATTTGCCCCAAAACTCCTGTGCTGGGATGATGATGTGGGAAAGGTTGTGGATGCTCTGCTGCCTTAGAGACCCTACAGGGACTCAAATGCAAGTGGGGAATTCCCTGGGAGGGGATGGGAGGTGACCTGTGGGCTACCTAAACACACATCTCTGCATCACTGGGCAAGGATCTGGCATCAACCTATCCAGGGGAAGTGCTGGGGCATTCCCTGGAAGAATTTGGATTAATCACACTCAGCATGGATGAGGCATGGTGGGACACTGAGGTCCAGCTCCACAGAATGCTGCCTACCATGTTCACAATGCTAACAGGGATGTAGCTGGAGAGTACCCAGCTGACAGGATATGTGAAGGAATATTCCAAATTTCTGTCCAGTGTAGGTGCATTTTGACTTGTTCCTGTGAAAACCATGATAAGCTCCAGTGATCTTATGATCTGACCTGCAATTTTTATCTCAGAAAGCACCACTGGCTGCTGCTTTCTCAGCAGCACACTGGTCCAGAGGATGCCAAGGATGGGCACTGGAAGGGGCTGAGGCTTCAAGTGTGTTAATTAATTTGTGGCAAATTATTTAGGGAAATGGGGAGAGAGAGCACCAGGCAAGTGACGGTGCCAACAAATTTTACCCATTTGTCTGCCCTACCTCACCAGCAGATCTTTCTCTCTGAGTGCCTGGGAAGGGCTGAGTTTGAGCTGTCCCATTCACAGTGTCCACACAGCATCACCTGCACCTCACACTTATTGAAAAGCGATCCAGACAGACACCCAAAGTGCTCAAGCAAAATCCTGCAGTGCACATAACAAAACTCAAGAGCTGCTTTGTTCTACACCCACCAGTTTTGTAGCCAAGTAAATAGCTCCAGGGCACCAGTGACTTGAACACTGCTTTTTCATGGCTGAAAAGTGATTCTATTTATTGAACATTTGTTTTACACTTGAGAGCTAAAAACTTCCTTTTCCCACCTCCTGCTGGAGACACAGGCACCTCCGGCATGTAACCAAGAGCGAGCTGCTTCTCTGTGGGAGAAGAGCTCGATGACTCATGGAGATCTACTCTTTGCCCAGCCTGTGGGCTGTGATGTCCAAGCAGAAGCAGCTTGGTTCCTATGGAGTAGAATCCCTCTAAAACCACAAAGGTTTTTGATTTGGGGCCCCATGGCAAATGCACGAGAAAAGCTCAAGAACAGTGAAACAGAAATGTGTTGGATGGCAACCATGGGCAGATGCTCAGGCAAGGCATTCAGTGGGTGTGCCATGGCCAAGGGAGCATCACTGGCTACCTTGGTTTTGCTTTGAGGATGTGTAACAAGTCCTCAAGAGGATGCAGAGCTCCCCTCACCTCAGGAGTGGGATTATAACATTTCACCCTCCAGGGCTTCTTCTGCCAGGGAGGACTCCTGCTTCCCTTCCTGGTTTACTTTCTGAGTAGCTACCATGGGTGTGATACCATGTGTGAGACCTCCTGGCAGCACTGCTCAGCAGAAGCCAACCCATGTTACCATCCCCAGAAATCCTTGCCCAGAACTTGAGGCAGTGGGCACAAACAGAAACAGGAGGCTCTGTGCATTTTTGCACTATAGGGGTGACAAAGCACTGGCATTGGTTGTCCTGAGAGTTGTTGAATCTCTATTTCTGATAAGAATTAGTTTGTAAATAGCTGATTTAGTTACAATCCTCTGCATAGGAAGAGCCTTGATTTCTCAAGTTAGGCCAGAATATGCAAGGTAACAAAATATTACATTACAATATCCACATTTAATTTTAAACCACAAAAAGTTAAACAGTTTTAAATACTATAACAGAAAATAAGAACAAGCTGAAGTGGAAAAAGAAATCAGAATGTGGCTTGTCATACTTTCTTTGCTAAAAATGCCCCAGACCATCCTGTAATACAGTCTAAGTTGGGCATCACTTTATTCTGAAAGCTTCATGTTTTAACAACATTACTATGATGGGGAAAAATAATTACAGCTACAGTAGTGATTTGCACTTTAAAATTTTTTGATTCTTTTATCCATAATTCCAAGTTTTCATTTGAGGAAATGCATGCTTAAGAGAGAACTGCAAACCAGGTTTGCAGTTTGTGCCAAGAAAATTCACTGTATACATGATAGGTTACATTGTATTCATAAATACTTTAATCGTTGAAAATCATTCAGAGAACCTGAGCTGAGTATGGATTTGTGTCACAGTCAATGAGTAGTGTCAGGCAAATGAAGACTGAGAATATTATGTTGTAGAATCATGGTATCATGAAATTGTTAAGGTTGGA